>JBBPBX010007528.1:41833-65006 GCA_038048925.1 Garcialebias charrua
CATACGAAATTACAATATGTTGTGCAATATGCAGCAGCCAGCAGTTTTTGAATTACATCAGTGTGTGATTGTGCTAACCTTGGCAAGCTGAATAGAACAAATATAAAAGTGATCTTTCCATCCCTCTATATGAGTGATTTACTGAAACAACTGCTTGTATTGTATATACTGATTCACTTTTTTCCCGTGTTTCAGTCTGTCTTGCAGGGATTAGTCATGTGGTAAAACCTTTAAAGAAAACTGTGACAGTCACCACTATGCTGCGATTAGCTGGTCTAAAAGTCGCCCACTGTGATGAAAGATTTCCAAAAGAGAAAAACAATCCTTTTTGTGTGGCATCAGCTGCATGTGTTCAAGACCATGTGACTAAGTGGTTCTTATTGTGCCCAGCGGCATGCCTTGTGACATGGATAGGTCATTGTTGATGCTAAGCAGATGCAGAGCGGTCATGGCTCTCATCTGGACTGAGCTCACTGAGGGTTTAGAGAATTATAATGTGGTCATGAGATGACTAAGGCTGAGGGATTAGAGACTCTCAGATTTGAGTCTCACTTGTTCTGAATTTGAGAAAGTGGGAGCTTTAGACCACCGGGCTCTGTTGACTTTGGCTGCAGCTGCGGAATCCATTTCCTCGTAATGATTCTGAATATTTGTTTGTACATGCCTGACACCTTTGCACTGTATTTTGTGTTTGCTTTGTTTTGTTTTGTTTTTTTGAATGTCCAGAGGACCAGACTTAGCTTTTTTAGATTTTTCTACCAGGATTATTGAGCATGCATCAGGGTATGTATTTTGTGTGTTTTGTAAACAGTAAAAAAAAATGATATGCAGTATATATGTGCATTATAGTTTTCACTTCATGCAAAAAAGGAGTTCGTAGCACACTGTTTTGGAACCAATAAGTAAGTAAGTAAGTAATCTTTATTTATATAGCACATTTCCCAGACATGAGTCACAAAGTGCTTCACAAGAGGAAAAATAAAATCATAAAATCACAGAAATAAAATCATAAAATCACAGAGATACTATACAAAAAAGGTAAAACATAACTAGCTCTAAAAACAATGTACAAACGCCTGTCTGAAGAGATGAGTCTTAAGACTGTTTTTAAATGCAACTGTTGATAGCATACTGATTGTCCTGTTTCATGGCCTTGTACTGTTTTTGCACGAAGGGTTTAGCGTATTCTTAGTTTAGTGTATTTCTTAGTTCATATCTTAGAACTTAAAACTGTTTAACTTTCACAGTTTCATTCCATCACATTTACCACGAGATGCGAATGACAACAAAGAAAACCTTGACCTTGACCTGTTTCCTTCTTAGTTGTTCCTTCACAATACTACAGCTATCACTTCTTGGCAATATGAGCCATAATTGCCAGCAGGCTATTTCTGCCTAATATATTTTGTTAAAACACATATATTTTCTGCTTTAAATGACTTATTTGCATTCATCAAAATGAACAATGATCAGTAATTGTTCCTTCATTTTCATTAACCTTTAATCTGTTTAACAAAGACTGACATTTAATTTTATTTACAGTAGATGTGTTACAAAAGCCAAAGACATTAGCTCTGATACCATACTTTATTTTCCATTGTTATAATTACTGCTTTACCTAACAGTTGTAACCAATGACTGTCTCTGAAGTGTTGTTGGAAGACCTCCCTGACGTGTCTTAAAATAATCACTCTTCAGAGATTGTTGTGATTTCCTGCACAATAAGATGCATTTGCTCATTAGTGAGCCAGATCATTTGGCAAAAGAGCTCCTAAATGGCTTTTCACTTTGTAACAGAGTAATATTGACATGTATTTACCATGAATGCGTACATCATTAAGTCAAAATCATTCAACGTGACCTTACCAACTTATGCATTTTCAGTGGACTTTTTCTAATGTACTACATTTACCTTTCTTCTTATTGTTCTGGGTTGGCAACAAACCTAATGGTTGCCATGACGTCAATACAATCAGAAGGCGCAATTAGCAATTGCTAAGAAGTTTTGTTAATATTCTCTTTTGAGTGCAAACATATCTGCATAAATAAATGTTATTACACTTACAATTACCTTGTCAATGTAATCTAATAAATCAGTGCCTTTCATGGTGAGGAACAAATACATTTTTTTATTGTATTTTATCCTGCAAACACAGTGCATATAGTAGTGCAACCGGTTTAAACTATTTCAGACCATCAACACAATTATGAGAGCACTCGAGATTCTCAGTATATGCCCATATAATGTTGCTGCAGGCAAAACCTCAAAAACATGTAATGGTGTTTTTCCATTTTTCAATGTGTTTCACTTTTTCCTGACAAAATGTCCAGACTAAACATCAGAGCCTGTTTGTATCTGTTGGACACCAGCACTCCATACTTTCTTTTAATGGTAAAAATGGGCAGTTTATCACCTTATGACACAGGTGGGATGGAGGGGAAAATAAAAGTTACATAACAAAAGCAGCCGAATGAATAATAACTGCATAACAGGTTTTATTTTGTGTCAAGTGCATACTGAGATCACTGCTCATGCTCAAGGCTGCTCTCACCCAAAGCCAAAAGCGTACGGTGAACATTCACTTAGGAATCACTCATCTCATAACAGCAATTACATCATCCTGCAGCAGGAAGCACCTGTGGTGTTGGTGACACAACACAAACATGTAAATTTAATTTTACAGTTCATTAAAGCTCCTGACCAAACCCTCAGATGCATTTACTATTGATAATGATTATACGAGTATTGATTGCTTGTGGTATTTTAACAACGTTTGCTTAATGCTCAGGAAGTGTGAAAATGGGATAATTGCACATAATTACCACATAGAACAGCACACATGTGCCAGAGCATTGTTGGGATGCACAATTAAACACATTTGTGTTTTGATACTAAATATGAAGCTTGATCAGTTGTGATACTGTTGTGTTGATTCATATTTGATATTTCAAAATACAAACCAAATGGCAATTGTTTTAATTTGAACACAAATTATTTGACTCAGTTTATTTAAACAGGTAAAAGCTAATAAAATAATAAAAATAAAAAGCCTAAAACTGCAATATTAAGTACAGTAGTATGGACATGTTTGTCTGATTTAATGAAATGCATTTTTTTTATTGTCTGCACATAGTAGATGAACCAATTAAAATACATATTTTTGGAACAACAATATTTTATTGTACAACTACTTTTTTTTCAAAACACAATTAGGCAGCTGTTTATAATTATGATGTCACATCTGTTTGTTTTAATTTCTGCTACTAATAACATTAACAACAACAAATTAAATGTCAAAACACAGTTTTAAAAGCCTCCTATTGTGTCACATTGTTATAGTGGAGGCAAGTCACTGCAGTGAACTGAACTATTAGCTGCTTGAATTGATTTGCTAAAGAAACCACGTGGATTATTTTAAAACATAGATCATTTATTTTCTAAAGCAGACAACTTAGCCAATTTTTTAAAGATGATCCATCACTGATGCATTATGTTGAAGAGAGTAAAAATGAGATTTGGACAGGAGAATCTATTAAACGTGTAATTTTTAGGCATTTCAAATAGTAGCTTCATGCCATGGAAAATGGAAAAAACTAATGAGGTGTAAAGCCCCTTTCTTTTCATTTTATGGCAACTTTAAGAGCAAATTAAAATAATCTTTTTAATAGCAGAGTGCTTGATTCAAAAGAGCTTTATCTTATTTTATCTGCTTTCTCCAAAGTCGTTCATCAGTAGATCAGTTCCCTTATCAGTCTTGTCACTCGGTGTAACATAATTGCTATGGGAATTGCGCCCCCGCGCGATTACCTGAAGGAATACAATCACGCCTTTACGGCAGGGGCACAAGCGTCATGCCAGAGTCCCCTCCCTCTGGGTATTTAAGGCGCTGACGCCCATCCATCATCCTCTTATTGCCCTTCACCTCGCTTAAAACCTGAACTTCATGGGACTTCTCTGTTGTTGCATTGCTCGATCAGAGGTGAGCTTGCTCCCTACATTGAGCGTGCAGAGAAATTTTCCTGCATACTGCTGGGCTGGCGAAAGCTGGTCCAGCGTTTTTCTACTTACCTCAAAGTTTTCTTCTCTCTCCGTAGCTGCTTCGCTCGACGGCGCTAACTGCGTCACAACACTCCCTGCTAACCATTAGCAGGCTATCCAGTGAAAGCAAGACGACGGAGGAGACGTCTTCGAACAAAAGAAAACTAGGAACGGCCTCAATGCTTCTCGTCTCTGGACATGGCTCCCAAGAATGGAAAATTGAGGACAAAGATTCCGAAGAAAACCAGCAGGACGGTGAGCCCTCACTAACACCCCTGCCCCAGCGGCTACGGCTACTCCCTCTCGGCGATGGACACCCACAAGGCCTGTCCTGTCTGCCTAGGGATTCTGCAATCAAGAAAAGCGCTGGAATCCCCCGACTCCTGCTCCCACTGCTGTTGGATGCCGGTGGTAGTGAGGAAACGTCGCGCAGAGGCGTTGGCTAAATCCATGGCGAAGGCCGTGGCGCTGAAGGCCGCACGCCTCACAGAGCTACCCGCTCCCGAACTGGAGCTCGAGAACATGGACCTGGAATGCAGCGGTCAAGTCGGGGATGAGAACGTGTCGGACTCCTCGGTCCCCGTTAAAGACTCGACGCCTGAGGTGTCTGACCAAGAAGCCGAGTACGGTTGCAGAGGGGAATGTGTGGATTCCTCCCAGAACCTGGCGAAAGTTCTACCAGAACAAGACGTGTCGGTCCCTGCTCTGTTCGACCTGTGCCATAGGGCGGCAGACGCCCTGCAGGTTGTGTGGCCAGACCCCACGCCTTGCCAACAGGTTATGAGACTGGCAGGAAACTACCTCTACGCGAAGCATCAGCCGATGATGTCGCAGAAAATGCCCATTTTCTTGGACTTCCTCATGGAGCTCACACGTTCCTGGGTGGAACCCGGAGCTCCCATGACGTTGTCACTATTCCGACTCCTGGATGTCGCTAGAATGGAGGAAGGAGGCCTCGCCAGCGCACCCCAGATAGAGGAGACCATGGTGGCTCATCTGGCCCCCACAGTTACGGGGGCGAAGCTAGCGTTGCCCAGCATGGCCTGCCGCGCTTTGGAGAAACAGCTTGAAAAGTGCTACAAGGCTTAGGGCCTTGCGGCTCATGCAATGAACGCCTCGACCATGATGCAGGCGTACCTGGCAGAAAAGCTGCAGGAACTCCAGGTAACGACAAACGAACAAGCCTCAACAGAGGCCATGGAGGAGGCCTGGCACGCTTCTGACTTTGTGCTCCGCATGATGGGGACAATAGCCATCACGCAAGGCAGAGCAATGGCGGAAATGGTTGTCGCCCAGCGCCATCTTTGGTTGGACCTCCCAGAAAACCAGAGGTCCCCCTTCCACCAGCACCCGATTGAGCCGACGGGACTCTTCAAGGAGCCCTGGAACGCATCCAGGCCAGGCTGGAACAAAGACGCAAACAGGCGGAAACCCTCCGTGAGGGGCTGCCGAAGAAAGGCTTTGCACTCCCCAAGGAAGACATGCGTCGCCCTCCACAGAAGAGATCTGCTGGCGACAGTGAACCTTTCCAGTATCGGCCGAGGGCCTCTTCAATGAGCCCATGTGGAAAGCTGATTCGGGCCTGATGAAAAAGGACAAATTCATGATTTTACAGGTTTGCCCGTCCACACGGTACAGGAACCTGACCTTTTAAGCCCAGTCTCCCCTTGTAAAACACTACAAGGAGCTGGTGACATGTGTGTGTGCACTAAACATGACTCGCCTACTGTATGTGTAATCAAAACAAACACTGTTTCATGCATATACGAAAATAAACGTACCAAAGCACAGACTGCCCTGGTTCTTGACTTGAGTCCCACTTTCATAAAACACAAACCACGTGGTAAAACTATGAACCGCAGCAAGATACACGAGCTCTGCCTGAGACAGTCAGATCTCGCGATATCTTCTGTTGGGCTGACCAGCCTGCTCGAAAGAGCGTGAGAAGGGTCAAAGGCCACCCCTCCCGTACTCAAACATGACGAGCAGCAATTGGACATGCCTTCCAGGCTAATGGCGCACGCGCAGGCCTGGAAGGCTTGTCTACCAAATGAATGGGTCATGGCGACGATATGTCATGGGCTCAAGTTGTAGTTCACCAGGAGACCGCCCCCCTTCACAGGGGTACTGCAATCAAATATTAACCTTGCACGCGCACACGTGCTGAGGGAGGAAGTTTTAACAATGCTACTGAAGGGAGTGATAAGTTTGGTCCCGAAATGCAAACTACGCTCCGGCCACTACAGTGAGTACTTCCTGGTGCCCAAAAAGGATCATTCCCTGAGACTGATCCTGGATCTCAGGATTCTGAACAAAAGAATAAAAAATGTTAAGTTCAAGATGCTTACACTGCGGCAGGTTCTCCAGTCTGTGAGACCAGGAGACTACGCTTGTACAATGGATTTGAAATATGCCTATTTCCATGTAGGCATGTGGAGGAAACACAGAAAATTCCTCCGTTTTGCTTTTGAGGGAAAGGCTTATGAATTCAAAGCCTTACCCTTAGGTTTGAAGACGGCTCCTCGTACATTTATTAAATGTCTGGACGCAGCCCTGAAACCCCTTAGGAATCAAGGACTCAGGGTTATGAACTACCTGGATGACCTCCTGATTCTGGCTGGAAGCAGAATACAGGCCCAGTCACACTCCTGCAAGGTGATCTCTCACCTGGAGTCTCTCGGTTTTGTCATAAACCTACAAAAGAGTGACCTAACTCCATCACGGGTTACCATATTTCTGGGAGTACAGGTCGACACCATCCCGTACAGAGCATGGCTCTCAAGGGAACAAGTTTCCTCGATTCGCCATTGCCTGGCAAAATTTAAACTGGATCAGCGGGTCCCCATGAAAATGTGCAAACGCCTTTTAGGCCTCTTGGCGGCAACCATACACTGTGTGTCCCACGCATTGCTAAAAATGCGGGCCCTACAAGTATGGCTAAACCAACAGACACAACCCGCCCTGCCTGGTCGAGCAGGAAAGGTTAGAATAGATTCAGAGTGTCTGAGGGCCCTGGAACCTTGGAGAGACGTGTCTGTTTTCACGGAAGGGGTTCCGATGGGTAGGGTGTCATCTCGTGTGGTCATCACGACGGACGCCTCAAAAACAGGATGGGGAGCGATCTGCAGAAATCAGAACGCCCGTGGCCTTTGGAATAAACAGGAAGCGAGATTACATATCAACTTCCTGGAATTGTTGGCCATATTCCTGTCAGTAAAATACTTTTTTGGCAAGGGTCTGATTGCAGGGCAGCATGTCCTGGTGAAATCAGATAACAGGACCACAGTGTCCTTCATCAACAGGGAGGGAGGGACAAGGTCCCGAGCCCTCCTCGGACTGATGCAGAAGATGCTCACGTGGTATGCTCCGAGAATCTTGTTACTCAGGGTGACTCATGTTCCCGGTGAACTAACTTATGGAGCGGATGCCCTCTCGAGAGGGCCTCTCTTGGCGTCAGAATGGAGACTGAACCCACGGGTCGTGGAACAAGTCTGGTCATGATTTGGGAGAGCTTCAGTGGACTTGTTCACTTGCAAAGCTTGCTCACAGTGTGACCTTTACTTCTCTTTGAATGAAACAGATGCACCGTTGGGAACGGATGCTCTGGCCCATGATTGGCCAGCAGGGGTGCTGTACTATGCTTTTCCACCTGTCCCTCTGATCCACGTGACACTGGAACGTGTACGTCAGGAAGCCATCTCCCTGATTCTGATAACCCCCAGGTGGCCACAGAAACTGTGGTTCCCGGAACTGATCTCAATGTTTTCAGGGACACCATGGCAATTGTCTTCTCACAGGGACCTGCTGACTCAGGCACGTGGGCAGCTTCTACACCCACGTCTGGAGTTGTGGCGGCTTTCAGCCTGGCTTTTGAAGGGAACTGGTTGAGGGCCTAAGGCTTTGATTGCTTTTCTCCAAGTCGATCAGCAAAAACATACACAAGGTGTTTATGTTTGCTTGGGAGATGTTCAATGGAGGGGTTCCCCTCTCCTTTAATAGGTCTCCGACATCAGGATGGGCCCCACTTTGACAGTCCTAGTGTAAAGGATTATGAGGAGGTCAATATTAATACTGGCCTCTTTACCTTAATTAATTTACTTATTCAGATTGAATAGTAATTTCACGGATTCTTTCTTTTTCAGTTTACCCAATATTTCTGTGATCTTTATGATGAATAAATAAATAAAGCCATAGAGTGACAATGGACACGTTAACTTAGTTGGTATGCCAAAGACACTACCATTTATTTAGAATAAATCAACTAAATTAACACCATTACACTTGATTGACATGATTTCACTTTCTTGCAATTTAACACGTCAGCACATTTAAATTGTAACACAACAGACTTAAATACAGGATGTTAACATATTTAGTCTGAGGCTCTATGACTTAATTAGTTTCCAGCTTAGAATTGAGGGAAAGGAGATAGGAGGAAAGATGGTTTAAAGGAAATTGTCTTGAGCATGCTACCACTTTTCATCCGACTTCTGCTAAATCCAGGTACGTTTGTGAACAGCTCTTTACCTTCGACGACGAGTCTGATAAAGAGATGACACCAGCCTTTCAGATGCACAGAGTCCTTCAGGCCCAGCCCGTCCGAGCCGGTCCTCGTTTACGTTTTCAACGTCTCCTGGGATCCGCATCAACCATCAGAAAATATGTCAGCTACTGGCCTCTGACTTCAAGATAACTATTCCAGGAAGGAATAAACAAAGTTTTGAGCTTACGCTCGTTCTAAGTGGACTATAACAGCATGTTATTAGTCCTTAACTGGATGACGTGCCCTTAGCGTGTGACTAAACGTCCATCCAGCTCTTTGGGAAAGTTCACATCTCTTTGAAGTTCCCAGCAGACTCTGAAGCATTTCAGTAAAAACGTAGAACTTAAAAGAAGATCATGAGAGGAGTGAGACTTGTGTCTTTTTCATTGGTCTGTGGACCAGCGAGGAGTTCACTTGTTATCAAGATTCAAGGTGAAATTCACAGCAGAGTGAAAATGTTTTGGAAAGACAGAGAGTGCTGGAGCCCTTCTCATAAAAACAACGGATTAACTGTCTTCTGACTTTCTAAACAAAACGGCCGGGTCTCTCTGACCCGAGTCGTCAACTTTCACACAGCATTGGACACAGTTTAACTCTTACAGAATAACACAGCTTAAAAGCACACATCATGAAAATGACAAAAGTTATTCTTTTGATTACATTAGAATAAAATCAAAGATAGAAATAGTCTCTTTTGGTGACTATGTTCTCAGATTACAACTAATGGAATAATTTGTAGTAAATGTCTTGCTTTACTGAGAGGTCAGTAAAGGTCATCTCTGGAACAGTTCAAAAATACACAGGTGTATCAAAGTGGACACGGTCATGCCCACTACACTAGTAAGTTGTCTGTTCAAGGAGCAGATGAGGGACTCGTGCGTGCTCCTTGTATATATGAAAAATTTCCCCTGGGGACTTGGAAGGTTACCTTGTGCTCGAACTAGGTTTTCTACCTCCACATTGCCATCTGATTGCCAATGGCGTAATGGGTCCCTTGCTCTTTTCCTCCTGTTTTTCAAGATTCCCAGAGAAAAAAGGAGATGATGGGTAGTCACACTAGCAGAGCACACTTATGCTGTCTCTAGTTGGTGTTTCATCTATGTGTCCAGTGGTAACATCAAGCTGATGTTTTTACATGAGGCATTTTTTCTTCCCGGACTGTGCTCTCTCCATACCTTGAAGAGAGCAGCTGGGAGATGCCTGCTATATAAAGGCAGATGTTCTCACATGCATTTTTCTGAGCATTTCAAGGGCGTGAATGAATTACGTTCCCATAGCAATTATGTTGCACCGAGTGACATGACTGATAAGGGAACTGAAAGTTATGCACCATAACTCATGTTCCCTGAAGGAAGGGAACAAGGTGCAACATACCTAGCCCTTTTCAATGCTGAAAGCTCGATGAAGTGCATTTTGGAGGACGATGGATGAGCGTCAGTGCCTTAAATACCCAGAGGGAGGGGACTCTGGCGTGACGCTGATGCCCCTGCCGTAAAGGCATGATTGTATTCCTTCAGGTAATCGCGTGGGGGCGCAATTCCCATAGCAATTGCACCTTGTTCCCTTCCTTCAGGGAACATGAGTTATGGTGCATAACTTTCAGTTTTCATATGCCTGCAAGTTGCTGTTCAGCTTGTGCAGATGTAAAGAACTGGCCCACAGAGCCTGAGTTACAGTGTCCTCTAAAAACAACAACTCATTGTTTCTTTGATCAATACCTTACGGTAATCGGCTGTGAATTATCTCAATCTATGAACTGCAGGTGGGATGTGCAGATAAACTCAAAGGAGGGAAAGATAAGGCTCTGACACTAGCTGTTTCTTTCCGTTTTTAGCCTGCACTCTTTCTGCCTGCATTTGAATGTGATTTCTAGCTGGACATTAGCTAGCGCTAATCGCTCTAATATTAGAGAGCTTCGCCAACACTGTTAAAAAAAAAAGCATAAATCTCTATATTGTAAAATTAGCAGTTGCATTTTGGGTTGAGTTTTCCTCTGGCTTTCTGTGAATTTTCTAAATAAGTTGTGCATGTGTGAGTCATGGATTGACCTTACCTAAAGTGGTATCAGGTTGATTTAACGTGCAAAGCTTTGAGTTACACAGTAGAGTTGAACTGATGGTGTTGTGTTTCTGTATACTTGTTTGACGTTGTGGTCGTTTCCAAGCTACGGTCCTCTTGCAGTCTCAGGCCCATTACAAAGATGTGTAATACATTAAGGCAACTTGGTCTCATACTCAAACGCTGTGTTACTATAACATTCTAGGTTTAGATGGCTCATTTAAGATGCCTTCAGTAATAGGTGGCTGTGGTTCAGTTGGTAAAGGATTTTTGTTCACATTGAGGTGTCTTTGAGCACTGAACCTCAAACAGTAAGACAGTCACTGTAGCGTGCAGCTATTGGTGTTCAAGTGTGAAGTTTAATGGGATGCAAATTGCAAAGGACCAGATAAATGCACCTTTATACCAATTCCCATATCCAAGTTAGATCACAGCTGGAACTTTGTTTATGGCTGGGCTTAACTTTATTTTCCATTAAGCTGGAAAAATGTTGATATTAGCTTTTAAATAGGATTCTCAGTAACTGTCCTGGTAACTAATTATCTTTCCCGTTCCTGTAGAAATGCCAAGGGTATGGCTCAGACTTGTGTTCTTTGATAGTCTACGGTCTTTCACATTTAGAAAACTAAGTTTTAACACTGCTGGCATGTTTAAAAATGTAAAATTCTTCACACGTAAGAAAGTTTAATTCTCAATGATATACAGTATGTAACATAAAATAATCAGTTGATGCACATTAACTGGTGAAAGGTTTCAGCTTTATAGTTTTGAAGAAGAAGCGTTGATCATTTCAGTTCACTTAATTCAATGTCAGCCTTTAAATTGTGCTATTATTGTGTGTCAGCTTAAAAAATGGATTGTGTTAGATGAAAATCAGCCACATCATGTCAAGGGATTTTGCTTTATTGCCTCTGAACCGTGTTGCACTTCAGCTGTGGTTAAATGTGCAGTTTCATTTTTACCAGACACTATATCAACCTACTCACAAACCACTTTTACCAAAGCTATCAGAACAAAAATTACATCAGTGACTCCGCTAAGCAGCTGTATACATCAGTGAAATATTGTCGCTAGCTACCCCAACTCAGTGATCCCTATTAAAGTTGTTCATTTGTGTCCAGCATTGTTTAAAGTGGAATTTGTTTTTTTAAATATAAAACAATAAAATAAAATAAAATAAAACAGTATAAATGATTTTCAAATGCCCATAACACCATTTTATTCCATTTTCACACACAAGTAACATTGTGTTAAAGGTTCAGTTGCTTCAAGTATTCTGTTTCTCTAGTGGGCTGTGCGGTTTTAAAGTTGTCTGCTTTGTGAAGATTAACATTGTAGACTTTGACTTTAAAATGTCTGACATGGATCCATAAAGCAAGCAAAATGTGCTATAAAGACACAGTGATTTTTGTTTCTTCCATATTCTTGTAAAAATAAAGGCCTTGCATTACAGTACTTGAAATAAGAAATGCCACTCAACATATTTCATGGCCATATTTATCCAGTTTTAGCTTCTCTCCAGTGGCTCCCTGTCTAATTCAGAATATAATTCAAAATCCTACTTCAAACCTACAAAGCCCTCAACAGCCTAGCTCCATTTTATATTACAGATCATTTTGTCCCATATTTTCCTAAAAGAACACTTCATTCTCAGACTACAGGCTTACTTTTGGTCCCTAGAGTTCCCAAAAGCAGTTTGGGAGGAAGATTTTTCAATTATCAGGCTCCTCTCTTGTGGAACCAACTTCCAGTTTCTGTCCATAAGGCTGACACATTGTCCAGTTTTAAGACTGGGCTTAAAACTTTCTTTTATGATAAATCCTATAGTTAGGGTTGGCTTGTTATGCTGCCATAGGCTTAAACTACTGGAGGACAAATTGACCTAATTGCTCAAAATGAATTGTTACAATCAAATAATTTTTTATTTAATATTCTTTCTATCTTAACATGTAATTCTTGACCTGCCATTGTGTATCTGTTCCTCCTTCCTGTTCCTCTCAAACCCAGCCGGTCGATGCAAATGGCTGCTTGTCCTGAGCCTTGTTCTGCTAAATATTTCTTCTTCATGAGGGAGTTTTTCCTTTCCACTTGCACCTTCATGCTTGCTCAAGATGAGAGTATGTGATGAAGTTAAATGCAAAGCAGTCTGCTCCTCAGATAATTAATGTTATTAACTTACATTTAGTATATATGAATGTTTCTGTTCAGTGCCCTGAGATGACTTATGTTGTGACTTGGTGCAATATACAGTATAGTAAATAAACTGAATTGGATTTAATTGAATTTCATGTTAGAGTCTTAGACCAATATAGCACAATAAATGTAACATGTAATGAGTCATGACCATTTTACTTTTGGCTAGTAATGATTAGCTGTGATAGAACATGTTGACTAGGACTGCCTTTATATGTTACCGTAATCTTTTATGGGTATGTAAGCAAATCTTATTTTCTTTTTTTTTTTCATTAATGTATTCAATATATTATGATATATTGTGCTAACAGTCAAACAGGGTTGACTCAAACAGTTGATGCATTTTATGTTGTAACATGAATTTTATATACATTTGTAGTTTCATATACATTTATATAGTTTGTAAAGTTTCGTTCCACCTCATGCACCACATGTGATGTGAATGATAATAAAGACACCCATATGTTTGGTATTAAGTGTGATCTACATTCAAAATACCACATTTTTATCTTTAGGTAGTTGACTTTTTACTTAAGTTCCTACAAACTGGATCAAATAGTTCATTTTGATTTTAGAATATATCAAATGATGTATGAAAAAAAAATATTCAGAATTTTTTTCAAGTTTGCAATCTGGAAATGTAATTGCTTCATTTGCAACAATATTTTAACAACTTTTTTTTCTTTCTTATTTTAATATCTTCCCTCATCACCAAAAACGTAAAACAAATTAGACAATTGGTTGATGTGGGGTGTTTTTACTTTAGAGAAATGCTCAATGTTAATGTCAAAAAATATAAATCATTTAACAAACCTCAACTATTATTCTTAGAGTGCCATCAACACAATTGTTACCAAACAAGATAAATGGTAAACCATTATGTGATTCATGAAATCACTTCTCAACTAAATATCGGAGCCATTTTGATTTCATTTTTCAATCAGCAACCTTGAGCTTTTCTGTTCATGAAGTCTGCAAGAAAATAGTTGTTAGCCAATATATGTTATAGTGTTCCCATGTCAACCGGGAGAAGATTTGCAGTGAGCTGCGGGAAGCAATGACTTCTCTCTTCAGGGTGGCTGGTTGTTGAGGTCTGAGTTTTCTCTTGTGAAAAGGATCAAAGCAATCATAGTCGGCCCTCTTAAAAAAGATAGATGTACAAATGTGAGGAATCAAATCTGCTTCAAAAAGAGAGCACCACTGGGAACCCAAGAGATGAGAGGGCAGTGAGTGAATAGGAAACCAGTGTGAAATCGCCCTTGTTGTTGCTGTATAAAAGAAGAGAATGTAGTAGACTCCTGCTGTTCACAGAGTTTTCATGCCAGGTGTTGGAGTGGTGCAAAACGGGCTTGGGTGTGTGTCGGAAAAGATTCAGAGCAACGTAAGACACTGTGGTGCAATGAATCTTTGAAATAGTCAAAAACATTTCCACATAAGGCTTAGGTATGCTGCCAAAGGGTTAAACGTTCTTGTTTTCAAACCAAATTTTGAAACAGTATGAAGCAAATCATCTAAATCAGTGTTTTTCAAGCTTTTTTGAGCCAAGGCACAGTGTTTTCATTGAAAAATATCCCGAGGCACACCACCAACCAAAAATGTAAACATAGATACACTGTACAGGAAACCCCCGATTTACGTACGAGTTTGGGACCTAAGAACGGTTCGCAGCTCAATTCTGCCGTAGCTAGGGGGTGAAAATAGCGTCCCGTTCGTAGGTCTTGATTTTGTTCGTACGTCGCGGAAATAACGCTAACGGACCGCCGCACACACATTTATCGGCATGAGTCTGACATCCTAGGCCATAAACATGCACAGAACTTTATTTACAAACACTTATCTAACACATTACACCACACATTCATCCATAAACACCAGTACTGTAACTGTACAGTATGTACAGTAGTGTACTGTAATGTTAAACATTGCTATTCACATTTACAGAATAAATAAAAATATAATTTCTTACTTTGAGGTGGTCAAAGCTGACATCTTAGGTTGCCATGCGTTGATATTGTCGGGCCGAGCAGCGCGGCGGCCGGCGAGCGAACCACGGCAGCTGCTCGAGGCTTGTGTTAGCTTCTGCTAGCCAAGCCATGAGCTGGTGTTGGAACGGCGGTGCGACGCGATCGGCGATCAATCTGCAGCTGCTGCTCCAGCCTGAGACATCCACAGAGCTCACAGAGCGATTCCAGATAGTAATTTATCCATATGAGGCAATCCTGGAACACACACAGTCCTCACATGGGGCTGCCGGGAGGACCGCGGGAGTTCTAAAATGGCTGCCAGGCATTTCCTGTCGGACCGGAAGTTGCATAATCATAAATAAAAGATAATTTCTTTAATTTTTATTAAAAAATATTATTTATAAAGCCTTTAAAACAACCACAGCTGCAACAAAGTGCTGTACACATGAAATTAATAACATTTAAACACACAAAAAAAATTTAATAATAATATTTTTTATATATATATATTTTTTTAAATATTTTATATTAAATTATTAAATATGATACGTTCGTAGGTCCGGGCGGCCGTAGGTCGGTGGAGTCGTAGGTCGGGGGTTGGCTGTATAGTGTAATACATGTGCTCTCCATTTAAGAAATTCATTATTACAGTCTCATATACCTGAACTGTATCGGATCGGAAAAGTATCGGTATCGGTCGATACCCAGATTTAAGTATCGATCGGAAGTAAGAAATGTGGATCGGTGCATCCCTATTTTTAAGTGTTAATTTTGTTAAATTCTTGTTAAAAGTCCACCCGTGCACACTCCCACGGCCGCCATTTGGCAGCCAATCAATTTTTGGCACAACACCGGCCCACATTTCTGGGTTGTCAGCGGTGACGCATAATAGATGCAACGTATTTATGTTTTTTCCCCCCACTTTATTAGACATATTTAGATGTGACTTATACGGCAGAAAATATGGTGCCTCGTCAAATTAAACGACAGTTGTGCAGCTCGCCTCTTACTGTAGAGTTATTTCAGTTTGTGTTTCTGTAAGGCTGAGAATAACAACCTGTTAATTTGTTAATCAATAATAAAATAATCCAACTGGAGTTGTTTTATTTACATTTTTTGTAGTTGAACCTTCGTCTGAAAGCCTTAAAGAGGCAGGTGGATGAGGCCGAGGAGGAGATCGACCGACTGGAGCACGGCAAGAAGAAGCTGCAGCGAGACCTGGACGAGCAGCTGGAGGCCAACGAGCAGCTGCAGAGCCAGCTCAAAGCTCTGCGCAACGAACTCCGGTAAACTCCACGAGCAGCCGCGTCCCTGGGAGGAGCCGACTCTTTGTGTTCACATGTTTTTAAATCTCTCGACGCAGGCGTAAGAGCTCCTCCGCTCCGCTGCTCAACAGCCTGCACGATGATGATGACGACGATGATGATGAGGACATCAGCGCTGACAGGGAGATGTACTTCAGCTCCTCCATGGGGTTCAAGCGCTCCTCGAGTCAAGACAACAACTTGTCGTCTTTAACGTTATGAACGAGTGTAAATGAAGTTTGTTTGTGTGTGTTGGACCAAAAGGCTGGACGTCCGTGTGTCACTGTACATGTTACACTGATTTATCTGTGGAAACATCAAAAGACTTTCTAAATGATTGTTTGTTAGCAGCTGTGGACACAGTTTTCCTGGATTTTAATTCTGGATAAAGTCCTGGTGTCCATGAATCCATTCAGTATTATTGGAGCGGCTCTTTGATGAATGAAACCAGAAAACTATACTTGTACATACTTCTTCTTAACTCTTTATTCCCTCGTTATTATTTACTTTACTTGGGTTTTCTCCTCTCTGCCTTCTTATGAACACGTTCTTATCGATAAATATTTGAGCGTTAATGAACTGCACTGTAAAACAACACAACCAGAACTGCCTTTTTCAACATCAAATATTAAATTTACACAAAATGCCTTTTTTATTTTTTTATACACCGTCCAGTGACATGAAGTATATTTACTTTTTTTATTACTGAAGGAAAATATAATCTGAGTGTTTTCAGTGAATTATGGCAGCATGTTTCTTTAATTTATTCTCAGTTGATTTGGCAACGATTTTTTTTTTTTAAGGAAACTGCAAATGAGGGACTTTTATAGAGTTTTATATAATTTGATGACCAGTTTTTTAACACAGTAATATCAGTTTAAATGTTAACAGGTTTTATAATCGACGACTCCTAAAATGACTAAATGTTTTTTTTTCTTCTAAATGTTTTCTCGTCTTCTGAATAACTGTCTTTCTCACTGCCAAACTGGAAATGCTTCAAGGTAATGCTGTGAGCTGGTGGCAGTATTAACACTGAACGTGCACGTTTAAACTTTTTAACCTCGTTTGCGTCGGAGCTGAGCGTCACGGTAATTCTGACCCGAGTCAGCCGAGTTGACAATCATCGTTTTGCTGCACTGTGACGACTTCCTGTACCGACAGCTGTTTATAAATCCTGCTGGGACTAAATAAAGCTGATTTCAGAAAGTGTTTTTGCTCTGAATGATTTCTGCCAGCCTGCATTCATCCCCTGTAAGAGTTTAAAGAGGTACTTTCCTCAAAATTAACTTTTTTTCACTGATAAACTCCCCAGAATGTGTGTAAAATGTTGTATAGCACTATGTCTGTGTTAATTTTCATGTTTTTGTGCGTATTTGTTTAAATCAGCAATATTTGAACAGTGGGGTAAGTACCTCTTTAAAGAAGAGTTTACAAATTGTCAAATGAAACCTTCCTTCGCCTGAATGTTTTGTCAATATGTGCTGTGGAAACACTTTTGAAAAGTAAAGACCTGCAAGTGTTGCATCACAGAAACTCCTTTAGACTCAAAACAAAATGGCTGCCCTCCACAGATGGAGAAAAGGTTTCCTACAGGGACACAGGCAGATTTTACTAACAGAGCACTTCACTCTCAGACTGCAGGTTTACTCGTGGTTCATAGAGTTTCCAGCAGCAGAATGGAGGAAGATCTTTCAGTTCTCAGGCTCCTCTCTTGTGGAACAAACTTCCTGTTTCTGTCCATGAGACTGACACATTGTCCAGTTTGAAGACTGTCCTTTTTAATAAATCTTATAGTTAGGGTTGGCTTGTTATGCTGCTATAGACTACTGGAGGAAAAATTTACCTCATTTCCTTAAATGAATTGTTAAAACTGAAAAGTTTTACATTTGATACTATTTCTATCTTAAAGTGATTCTTGACCTGCCATTGTGTATCTGTTCTTCTCAAGCCCACCCGGTCAAAGCAGATGGTACCTGGTTCTGCTAAAGGTTTCTTTCTCATGAGGGAGTTTTTCCTTTCAACTTTCGCCTTCATGTTTGCTCAAGATGAGAGTTCTGTGATGGAGTTAAACTTAAAGCAGTCTGCTCCTCACATAAATAATGTTAAATTATTATTTTTTATATATGAATATTTCTGTTCAGTGCCCTGAGACGACTTCTGTTGTGACTCAGAGTTTCATAAATACTGTAAACTGAATTGAAAAGTGAACTCAAGCGCAAAATTACAGCTGAAATAATGGATTACGTGGGTTTTAAAAGACTACATTTTGATTTGTGTCGATTACAACAATATTATTTTCACATAAATCCTGCTTAAAGATTACTATTCTGTTGCTTTCAACACCAGCTGATCTGTGTTTGGTCGTTTTATTTATGATCGGCAATCAATCAATCGGTCAGGCAGGAATCCCCATGGACTATGATGTTTGCAGATGACATTGTGATCTGTGGTGAGAACAGGGAACAAGTGGAAGAGAACTTGGAGAGGTGGAGGTATTCACTTGAAAGAAGAGGAATGAAAGTCAGTCGTAGTAAGACAGAGTACATGTGTGTGAATGAGAGGGAGGCCAGTGGAACAGTGAGGCTACAAGGAGCAGAGGTCACAAAGGTGCAGGACTTCAAGTACTTGGGGTCCACTGTCCAGGAAAATGGGGAATGTGGTAAAGAGGTGAAAAAGAGAGTCCAGGCAGGATGGAGTGGATGGAGAAAAGTTTCAGGAGTGATTTGTGACAAAAAGGTGTCAGCAAAGGTCAAAGGAAAAGTTTACAAGACAGTGGTGAGACCAGCTATGTTGTATGGTCTGGAGACAGAGACATGGACAAAAAGACAGGAGAAAGAACTGGAAGTAGCAGAAATGAAGATGCTGAGGTTCTCCTTAGGAGTGACAAGGATGGATAAGATCAGGAATGAGATCATCAGAGGTACAGCACATGTTGAACAACTGGGAGATAAAGTTAGGGAGGCCAGACTGAGATGGTTTGGACATGTCCAGAGGAGGGACAGTGGGTATATTGGTAGAAGGATGTTAGAAATGCAGCTGCCAGGAAAAAGACAAAGAGGAGATATATGGATGCAGTTAGAGAGGACATGAAGGTAGTTGGAGTGAGGACAGAGGATGTGTAACGGAGTTAAAAATATACTCTAAGATAATCAGTTACTCCACTGTATTCATGTTTGTGAATTTTATTTTATTGAGGTCTTTTATTTTGAAATGTATCAAGGAGGAAATGATGTGTGCACTTGGCTCCTCCCGTGTTTCCTTTCCCTCACTTTGCTGGAGAAGCACTGTGAAGGTAAGAAGTGTGGAAGGCTCTCTGATGATATTTAATAATAATAATAATAATAATAATAATAATTGTCTAATCTTGTCATCTGCGTATGTTTCCCATACACAGACGAAATTCGTCTCTGCATTTAACCCA
The DNA here is from genome assembly GCA_038048925.1 of Garcialebias charrua. NCBI lineage: Eukaryota > Metazoa > Chordata > Actinopteri > Cyprinodontiformes > Rivulidae > Garcialebias > Garcialebias charrua. The sequence goes on from JBBPBX010007528.1 coordinate 61,356, forward strand.
ACCACCTACCAGGTGGTGCAGTGAGCAGCCATAGAAGGCGCTCGGGGAGCTGGAGAAATAGGTGTGCACTCATAGACACCCCAAGGTGTGTAGTGGCCGGGACGCGAACCCGCGTCCTTCGGGTCCCAAGTCAAACGCCCTAACCACTACACCATCTTTTTACTTTTAAAGTTGTACACTTTTAATCATATTGTTTGATATATCTTTTAAAACATTACAGTAACACTTATTTTCAAGTTTAACCAAGGTTGTAGGCATTTTATTTTCCCTCTCTTTTCTTTTTGGTGCCAAATTGTGTGATGTGCCCCCTGGTGGACAATGACTGTAATAGCAAGGGTGTTGTCACGTTTTTCATTTGGTAACATTTATTTTTGCACATGTAGGAGCCAGAAGTGCAGAAAACAGAAGACAAAGTGATGTGTTTATTTTATTGTCTTCTGCAGGTATGTGAAATTGTTGTTTTTGTTCATGTAATGACTAAATGTTGTCTTTTTGTTGTTCTAGACTGCCCAGTAGATGGCGCTGTTGTTCTTTTATTGCACTGTTTTTAATTATATATTTAGAAAATGTCATGTTTTGTTACTCTAAAAGAAAAATATTACTTTTCTGCTTTGTAAACCTCCTGAATGAAATATAACTGTTATATTGTGAGGCTCACTTTGCTGGAGAAGCACTGTGAAGGAGCCAGAAGTGCAGAAAACAGAAGACAAAGTGATGTGTTTATTTTATTGTCTTCTGCAGGAGAACCAATAAACATTGGAGAAACAGTATTTTGACGTGCTGTCGTGTGTCCAAAAACAAGCATCGTCACACTGGTGCCGTGACCTTCAGGATCTTCAGACCAGCTTGATGCAAGTCGCCGTGGATGCTGTGCTGTTCTCCTGTTCTGCGCTCCCAATTTTCCTGTGTGGTTGGTCATATAAAGGACAGAAAAATTGAAAACTTTACCTCTAGTTTTAATAGTAAACTGGTCATTTGAAGTTAAAACACAACGCAAGTACATTGATATTTTGAAAGTTTTTTTATGGATCCCTTTAATACACCTATGTTACCTAAGGGTAGGGGTGCCTGGCTTAGTTCTCTTGCCAGTAAAAGTAACATGGATCAAGCCACTGTAGGAGGAGGTTCTGTGAATCTAAGTCAGACCCCAGGTTCTACCGCTTTTGCTATGAATGGGAACGAGGGCCCCCGTGCTTCTACACCTAACGGTAACATTGATGTTAACAGTCTCACTGAAATTGTAGGGCAATTAGGAGCCCAGATTGGTGAATCTATTGTGACAAAACTGATGTCTACTGGTGTTGTAAATATGACTGGTTGTCATCAGACTGGTTCTACTGACCTGAGTGGTTCAAGTAGACATGACACTCCAAATGTAACTGTCCATATCAAACCAAATAAGGAACTTCCGTCTTACAGAGGTGATGGCACTGATACATGTTCAATTCAGGAGTGGATTGAAATGGTTAAAACTTACCTCAAAAAGCAGAACATCTCTGTACAAGAACAGGCTGATGAGATTGTAAGTCATCTTAGGGGTAAAGCCAGAGATGTTGTACGGATTTCTATGCGTAGTGATCCAGGCCTCGACGTAACAGAAAAGACTGAACTGATCTACAGTGTCCTCCTGCACTATTTTAGTGATGCTTCTTCATGTCTCCCTCTTGCTGATTTTTACGCAACACTTCCCAGATCAAGAGAAAACCCAGTGGATTACTGGATTAGGCTCAATAAAGCTGCTGAGCTGGCTCTCGAGGGCCTACAAAGACAAGGAAAGACAACAGAAACCCTATATGATGAAGTGGCTGTCATGTTTGTGAAATATTGCCCTGACCCTGAGTTATCCTACACTCTGAAGTGTAAGCCCATCCATGAGTGGACCACTCGTGAGGTTCAGCTGAGAATCGATGATTACCAGAGAGAGTTGAGGGCTAGCAACAGAGCTGTTAGCACTGCCCAATTGAAGAACCAGACTGCTGCCATACACTCTGAACAGTCCAGTATATCTTCAGCAGTCACTGTAACACCTGAGAAACACTTTGTCCAAAATGTTCCAAATGTCTCATCTCAAGGCCAGAATCCTGTGAGCAATCCCGCTTACCCAGTGTCACAAAACCTTCAGCAGTCGGAGAATAAGCTGCTCAGTCAGATGGTCGAAATGTTCCAAAACATGATGGAAAGAATGCAGCAGCATGATGTACAACCTGAGACAGGGAGAAGGTTTCAACAGTCAACACGTAGCAGGCGTCCCAAGGAGGCTGCATGTAGGGTCTGCAGTGATAAGAGTCACACCACCATGTCTCACTGCCTGTCTGAAAAACTTTGTTTTGCTTGTCTTGCTCCTGGTCATGTTAGAATGTCCTGTCCAGCTAATAACGCTTCCAACACCCAGTCACAGGGAAACTAGCGGACCTGTATTTGGAGGGGGGCAGTACGGGTCTCAGCTTAAACTCCCAAAATGTAGATGTTTCTGATGCAGAGTCTATTTATACAAATGTGAATGACAACTGTAAAGACTCTGAAGTTGTTTTTCAGAATATTCACAAAGTCAGTAGCAGTGAGAGTCTTTTCTACACCCCAGTTGTGGTTGGTGGGTTACTGAAGCTAGGTGGTATGTTGGACAGCGGATCTATGGCCTGCAGCATTAATGAAGCAGCCGAAGTAAAACTACAACGGGCAGGTCTGATAAACAAAGAAAGTCAAGCCAACACAAACGTGACCCTTGTGGGTTGTGGTGGTCTGCGTGTAAAGCCCAAATGTGTTGTTGATGTTGAGATGGAGGTGTATGGCTGCAAGATGATGGTTCCCACACTGGTTGTTCCAGGTCAACATGATGAATTAATACTGGGGTCAAATGTCATAAAACACATTTTGCATCAGTCCAAGTTATGTGAGCCATATTGGAAAACCATATCCAGTCCCTGTCCAGAGAAGGACCCTGAAACTGAAAGTTTTCTGTCTATGCTTTCTGGACTGAGCCCATGGAGAGGTACAGACGTTCCTGATAAAGTTGGCACTGTCAAATGTAATACAGCTGTGTGTCTTGAACCAGGTTGCGAGTACCTGATCTGGGGTAAACTGCCTAAAAATGTTGCTATTTCCACAGGCAGTACAGTGATGACAGAACCCACTACTTCTCGCTCAGCCCCCAGAGGTGTTTTAGTTGCAAAGATTATAACTCCTTTGTGGGGGGACAGGTGGGTTCCACTGAAACTGATTAATACTTCCGACAGGCCTGTGTTGTTGAGACGCAACGCAAAGCTGGCTGACATTTATACCTGCACAGCGCTTGAAGACCTAGATGTGTGTGAGCAAGCAGCAGTCTCTCTGTCCAATTGTTGTCAGTTTGCAGCACCATCTTCCCTGGTTACAACTTCTGTGAGTGACAAGCTCCGGTTAATTGGGCTCACTGATGTTGACATCGAGTCTTGTGAGACATCTGAAAGGTGTAAGGAAAAGATGGCGGACCTTGTTTTGGAGTATGAGGACATTTTCTCACGACATCATCTTGATTGTGGTGAAGCAAAGGGTTTTGTGCACCGTATACATCTTTCGGATAACAAACCTTTCAGACTGCCTTACAGGCGAGTACCACCAAGCCAGTACCAGAAGCTGCGGCAGGTTTTGAGCGAAATGGAGGAGAAAGAGATT
>JBBPBX010007529.1:0-12210 GCA_038048925.1 Garcialebias charrua
TAGTGGAACTAATTTTTGGGTTAGCGCTGCCCAGCACTGTACCTCATACATATACTGTGTACATTAACTCATATGCTAGAACCTTCAGTTTATTTTACAGATATACTTTTTATACTTTTTTATACTACTATGCAAAAACTCTGGACAGTATTACACTTTTATTATTTCATTTTATGCTTATGTTCATTAATGTTTAGTGTTTTAGTTTTAGTGTTGGTGTAAATTTTCATACTTTTATACTACTATGCAAAAACTCAGGACAGTGTTACATTTTTACTATTTTATGCTTATGTTTATTAAATGTTTCAGTGTTTTAGTGTTTAAATGGTTACTGTTGCACCGAGGGACTGAGAGAAACGCAATTTCAATCCTGTGTATGTCCTGTACATATTGCAGTTCTGACAATAAAGTTGACTTTGAGATGAGTGAGGACGTCGCTTTCCTCTGCTGTGACTGACTCTTAAAATGACTGAAGGACACTGAAACTGTCATACAGAAGCAGATCATGGTATTTATGATGCATACCTCTGGTAATTGTAGTTTCTTTTATTATTAAGGTTCTTATGTCATCATGTTATCAATTTTAACTTTTTAACATTTTTTAATTCGTTTTGCTCATGAATAAACAGTTTTTAAGAAACAACTTGTGTGGATATTTTGTGTGCGCTCTATTTAGACCTGTTGTACATATCTGTATTGCGGGTTTGAACCAGATCTGGGCCGCGTTTTGAGATTCGACTTACTCTACTGGGCCGGACCTGGGCCAAATCCGCCTAAAAATGAAATGAGGATGCCGCATCTGGGCCGCATCTGGCCCAAATTTGCCTAAAAACTAAACAAGGATTCTGTATCTGGGCCGCATTTGGGCCGAATGCAGTAGTTTTGTAGCACTTCTGGCCCACCTCCGGCCCAGATCCAATCCAGATCCGCAATCCACATCCGGGCCAGTTTTGGCCCGTTGGACAAAAAGACACCGGGCCGGATCCATTTTACAAATGCGGGCCAAATGTTTTCATACATTTGGCCCAGATCCGGCCCACATAACTTTTGCTGTCTGGGTTTGTTGTTTTCAGTCGTTCCTTGCGTAAGCCCCTCAAAAGTTCTTGAGCAAGGTTGCATATGAGTCCAGCCATGTTGTTGTTCTTCCCAGTGAAGTCACAGTGAGTCAGTTTCTGGACACACCTTCATATTAAATCTGATCCGATCTGATCAATAACCACAGTAGCCGAGATTCAAAAGTCAGATGCTGCATGTGTTTTGACAGAGGCCTATCTTAATGCATATTTACCATTATGTGTTCTGTATAGATGAGGTGGGATTCATAAGACTCACTCTTGCCGTTCCATCAACACTGTTCAATGAGGCTATTTAAAAAATTAAAAAATCATTAACAGACCAGGATCAAATTAATTTTCTGTTAACAAGCTCTATTATGGATCCTTCGACGGAGGCATCTTTTAATCTGATCTGCACAACAGATCCAAAACATTAGTTTACCTAAAAGTGAAATAATCAATTTACCCTGAAACCAAAAAATACTGTAGCCTACTTTTATTTCAGAAAATATAATTTACTATTTCCTAAGACCCCCTTGCTAGTATACAGTCTATGATAATTAGCCAATTCCTTGAGCCTTCTAAGATCTGCCTTCTTGTTGGATTTATTCAGAGGTGGGTAGGAACGCGTTACATTTACTCCGTTACATTTACTTAAGTAACTTTTTGAGAAAATTGTACTTGTGAGAGTAGTTTAAATGTGAAATACTTATACTTTTACTTGAGTAAATTTTAGGGGAGGAAACTGCAACTTTTACTCCGTTACTATGGGCTTTCTGCCGATCGCTACCGTTACTTTTTGTTTAAAATATATAAAAACATTTGCGGCAAATTTATTGCGTTACTTATTGTCACCTGACATCTAACCAATCAAGTGAAGCCAACCAGTCACGTGACCACAACAAACTCTCCACGCAGCCGGCGCAGGCCAGTGACGTTGAGATTCTGGACTCGGTTTGAGATGAAAGCGGTTTGAGAGAAAGACGTTCGGACGGTTCCTGAAAGAATGGCGACAGAAGCTGGCGAAGCGAATTCAGAGCACCTCTGGCCTCACATACGATCTATGTTCACCTTTCAGTCGTCTAAAAAGAACAGTTGCATCATGCGCTGTCAGCTGTGTCTGCCAAAACTTGTAGATGTTTCAGCCTACATGAACTCGACGTCAAATTTGAGAAAACACGTTGCGGTAAGTTTACCTTTATTTTTTTCTTTTTGTGTGTGTAATGATGTCAGCTCTATTACAACAGCATGCATAACTTTAAAACTGTGTATGATGTGACTATTGAATGTTACGTGGTGTGTTGCTAAAAACGTGTTCACACTCTGTGAGCACACATGAGCAAAATGCTAATGTAGCTAAAAACAAACGGTTTGCTAAATAATGGGACGGCTGGTGGAAGATGTAGCTACACATGCTAACAGTCCCCTCAGATTTTTAAAGTCACAAACCTCCAATAAGTGTCTTAGTGGAACACAATTTGTTAAGTGTCCTTGGGTGTCCTGAAAGGCGCTTTTAAATAAAATGATTATTATTATTACAATTGATTCATACAGGACTAGTAGGAAACAAACCAAAATTCATAAAACGTCACAGTATTATACTATTTATCTAAAAAAATGTTCAATACAGAAACAACTGGACTTAATTTGTAACAGAAGACGTTTTGCTCTTCATCCGAGGAGCTTTCTCAATTCAATTCAAAACCAGTTTTTATCAGTTACATCAAATAGCCAAAGCAAAATCTTACATTCCAAAATGGATCGGGTTTTAAGCATCCAGACACTGGAACAATCTGTTCATTGATATTCAGCCAGAAGATAGCTATTCGCACTAAATAACTTTATTTGTATAGCACCTTCCTACAATGCCTTGTATTGACCAAGGTGCTTAACAGGACAGAAAATATAAAAACCGGTACAATAAATCAGTGAAAATAAAATAAAAGCAACAGCAATAAAATGAGGCAATGGAAATAAAAATGCTACATACTAAAATACCAAAGTAATAAAAGTTACACACTGAAAGCTTTTTTGAACAAGTGAGTCTTCAGTCTGGTTTTGAACAGAGTCAGATCAGAGGTGGCACGCAGGCAGCTCAAGGGGGAGGCTGTTCCAGGCTTTTGAGCCGGCAACAATAAAGGACTGGTCTCCCCATTGTTTGTACCTTGAGAATGTGAAGAGCCACTCAGCTCCTGTTGAATAGCAAGCAGCCATCAGTGGGCAGATGTCCTCTGTTTACATGTGAGTAGTAGCTAGTTTCTGGAAGTCAGCAGTAACTGGTTAAACTACTTTTTTTACTGTTTTTGCAGCTCCTCAGATGAAATGTTTCAACAAAGAAGAATCCGTTCAGAAGACCTGATCCTTGTTAGATTTGTTTGACCTGAATTATTGAGCAGCATCAGGACATAAACTCTTCATGATGCTCCTGATTTAAAAAGGCTTCTTCTTGTAACTTTTCAGGGAAAAAAAGTATATTTGAATTTGTTGTTATCCAGTTATGATTGCGGTTTTGGGCTTGAAAGTATCTTTTTCTCTCTCTAAAATAAACTAAAAACATTTTGCCCTGGCAAACTGCTTTGGTTTCATATTTGAACATTACAGTACAAACTAGGGCTTTTTAAAATCATTATTATTAACTCAATGCTTTGGCATGTCTTTGAAAATGTAATAGGTTTATCTGAAATGTTTGATGTGTGGATTATATATTCTTATTCTGTTTTATTTATTTATTTATTTGTGAACAGAGGATCCACTCGAACAGCTTGATGAAATACACTGAGTTGGTAGATTCCAACAAGAAGCGAAAATCCTCCTCCTCTGATGAGCCACCGATGAAGAGTGTGAGAATCTTCTGTGCACATGGGCTTCCTCCTGCCAACACTACGTTGCAAGACAAGGAAGAAGCTTGTATCATCTTGCAAAGTGTGTGCACCTCTCATCGATGCCCTGCTGGATGGGACCTTAAAATCTGGTAAATATAAAAACATCAGTGTGTGTGTGCACATAACAAAACATTACATACACATGCTGCATAAGTGTAATTCTTTGCAAAAATGTTTTTAAAGGTCTCAACTACATCAAGGATCACTTGGACACTAACATGACAACAGCACAAACAGCAGCCACTCTGATGAAGAAGACTTCTTTGGATCCATTAAGACCAGAAAATCAGGAGAGCTGGAGAGGTATCTTTCATGTCCATCCACTGGAGGTATGGCTCTGTTACACTCTTTTCCTCAAATCAAGCGGTTGTCACTCAAAGTCAACACAAGTCTTCCAGCACCTGCAGCTTGTGAGAGACTCTTTATTCATGCAGGACTCCTTTTAACTGCTAAGAGATCACAGCTTCACTGCAAAAACCTTGAGGGCCAGCTACGGTACTCTTAAAGCTTAACAGTCACATTATTGAATAATGTTTCATTGAGTTTATGCTGTCAGTTGTTCTACTGATTAAGTTCAGGAATACACAGTCCTTTGCCTGATGTGTAGGACTGTGTTTCAGTTTATACTTAAACAGTTAGTTCTGTTTATAGGATGTCAAAATGTAAGAAAATGAGTTCCAACTGGTAGAAACAAAGTTTTGCAGAAAGTTTATTAATACAGTATTTAGCTGAATTATTTTGGATACAGTTACCTTTGTGTTTTTTATTTATTTTTATTTATAACAATGTAAAAGATAAGTGGTTTATTTCTAAATCCTTTTGCCTTTGTGTTTTTATTTATAACAATGTATATTCAGTCTCATTAAAAGTTATGTTTCCTTGTAAATACATTTGCATGTTATAATTTAATGACACGAGATGGTACTCCGCAGTTACTCACTACTTGAGTAGGTTATAATCAAAGTACTTTTTTACTTTTACTCAAGTAAATTTTTGGATGCCTACTCACTACTTTTACTTGAGTAATATTTGGTTCAAGTAACAATACTTTTACTTGAGTAAAAATTTTGAATACTCTACCCACCTCTGGATTTATTTATGTATCGTGTGTATTTTCATGCCCTCCTAAATTGTCAATTTGAAATTATTAAGCTCAGTGGCTCATTTATTCAAAGTAAAATGTGGGCTCTTTCATTTTGGCCTGTTGTTCCAGGTATATAACTATTAGTCCAGGGGTGTCAAACTCATTTTGATCTGGGGGCCGCATACAGCTTAATCTGATCTCAAGGGGGTCAGACCAGAATACTCATTCTAAAGGTCCACTTTTTGTCTTTGTATTAGTGCAAAGAATAAATAAATTATAAAGATATTAACATTAAATTAATTGTCCTTTCACATTTTTACTCAGTTTAACATTTAAGTGCATTACATATTAAAAAACTGATCAGTGATTGCACGTTTTAAAACATTTATTCAACAAAATGTTTTGTTAAATACCCTGATGCATGCTCAATGCATCTTCTTCCGGCACTCGGCAAGGCAGGTCGCATATCTTTCTGCTCTTCCCTCCCTAAGTTTTTCCTACTCCCTGCTTGCTTTTCGTCTCGTCTGCGACCCTTCAGCGCTCACTCGAACCAATATGGAATTAATCAATTGGGCTGTTTCTTCAATGGATAAGATTTTTTCCACGAAGCGGACCGTGTCAGGAGAAGCTGTCTGTCCCTCCGACACACACGCGGCTGGATACGTGCTGGACTCGTGGGGTCAGTGGCAGCCCATGTGTCTGTCCGTTCTGAGTGTCGAAGACGTGGAGGATTTGTGGATTATTGGATTATTGGTAGCAACTGCTCTGTTTTTTGGCGTAACCGGAGTTGTTTGTTATCGGAAGCTGAGGGAGGCTTCGGCGGCTATCAGAGCGCTGTCGGGACTGCCTGATCAGCAAAATTCTCTGAACCGGGTCGTGGGCTCCTCATCCCAGCTGCTGTATGAGCTCAATCGCACGATTGGTGCAGTGGTGGACCACCGTGCACCTGCTGTCCGTTTTGGGACTTGTTTGCAGCCACCCAGGATCGATCAAGGGACAGGTGGAAGCTCATGAAAGCGGGGCAGAGCAGAACCACATATTTGGATTTCTTTCGGCCATGAAACAGCACCCACAGACTTGGAGGCGGCAGTGGAAAAGAACACTGTGGTCTATTTGGATAACAAACGAAACATTATCTGGCTTCTGCACATGTCCTTGACAAGCGGGCTGTGGGAATCCATTCTCCTAGAGTGAGGAGTTGAAGAGCCCCCCCCTCCCCCTCCCCAGAGATTTCTGTGAGGCTTCGGATAACACCCAGCTGCACACCTGCTGAACTTTGTGTTTGTCTGAAATTAATCATGGACACAATCTCCTTGCCTGCCGTATTTCCTTTGTTATTGTACCTAAATGTGCTCTGATATGGTTTTTACTGAATCACGCGGTGTCTTGAAGACAAAATGTGATTCATCTTTTTTTAATATCAATGCTGTGAATCCCAGTGTTTCTGCCTGTTTTTCCTGCTTTTGACCTTCATCTGGAGACAGATTGGGCCTGGCCGCGCTAAGAGCATATCAATGTGTTGAATAAACATGTCGTGTGTTGATAAAACATATCGTGTGTTGATAAAACATGTAATATGCTTTGTTTTGCTGCAGCTTTTGCACTCATTTCTCTTCTGGATGCCTGCAATACATACTTACGTTGTAATCGGTGGAAATTGATGCAATGTTAATAAAACTCCTTGATTCCTTGATTCCTTGATTCAATAATCCAGGTAGAAAAATCTAAAAAACTAAATCTGGGCTTCTGGACATTCACAAAAAAAGTTTTGTTACAACCCTTTCCTGCATGTTAAAAATGCATCAAAATTTAGAAATGAATGAATTTTAAATCCATTTTTCACATCTAAGAAGCAACTGTGAACCCATAAATTGAGCTTTGAGCGTAGCTGTTTTATTACTGCAGATTTTTAAGAAAATAGCGTTTTTTTTTTAATAATTCAGATTCATCTGCGGGCCGACTAAAACCCCCTGGCGGGTCTTTGTCACCCCTTAGTCGATTTTTAAAGTCCAACTCTCCACTTATTATAAATTGAGATTCAATTTATGTCCTCAATAGATTAAAATTAAAGATGTATTTATTTAAGACCTGTCTGTGAGGGCTACTCCCTCCTTAGCACTTTGAGATTTCCATTAATGAAAAGTGCGTTATAAATTGAATTCATTACTATTATTATTATTATTATTATTATTATTTATTCTTCAAACCCCAATCTGTCCTCTTCTTTTATTCATCTGACTCCAAACAGTTCTGCATCCCTTTACTTTTATTAAATGTTTCAGAACGAATAACCCAACTGGATGACTAAATTAAAAAATAAAAGTGACTCCGACCTGTTTTTGGCTTTTCTAGAAATTATTATGCTCCTGTCTGCAGTACCTTTTTTCGTCCATCAGGGGTCTCCATTATACTCAGGCTCAGTGTTTGCCAGGTGTACGATAATTTTCGTATTTGTACGATAATTTTGCCCTCTGTACGATGTACGATCAATAATCCCGACAAAGGCCAAAAATACAATAATTTCGCCATTCTGTGAACGTGTAGTTGTGACCGGTTTCCATCAGCCTGTCGCAACTGTCTGTCTGAGTTTTTCGTGAACCCTGAAGGCGTCTTGGAATTCCAGCTAATCGTGCTTTTCCAAATGTGACAGAAGACTTTCTGTAGAGCTCTTTAGTTGCCCCCAGACAATAATGCGTATTAATGTCTATGGTTCCCCCCAGTACTGACGCCACAAAGCTGTGAGTGCCTGTTAGACGCTACAGTACAGTACTTATTATTTTGTTTATAATGGGTGTATGATAATCCTACATTTCTCACCTGGCAACCCTGCTCAGGCTATACACGAAACGACTGTGTTTTGTGGCTTCCGGTCAACGCTCACAAGACGTGTTACACGTTCACTGGAACTATTCACAAAAGTACGTAATCCACTTTCTCTGCTTCTTATATTGGAAAATGCAAGTATGATGCGTTCGGTTCTACCTCCCCACGTCCTATACACAAATACACAAATTATAAGAACGACGACGACGTCTCGTGAACCACGTCGAACCTTGTGGCTCGTTAGCTTTGCTGTTAGCTGCTAAGTTTGTCTACAAAGACTAAATTTGGATTATTTAAAGTCGATATTGTTTATCTACACGACGCGCCACTGTACGCTTTGTTAGCGAATCCGATGTGAGCTGTCTACCGTTACAAAGTTATAAAATGTCCGCTGTTAGGCAGCCTATGCTATGCTAACGGGAGGTTCACTGCAATTTTCCAATTTTCCTGTTTGTTTAAGTGTTATAACCTAAAATTATTGAGATAGAATGTCATAATACTTTTTGATCAATCCTTCCAACTGTGACGGTTCATTCGGCCCTAATTAATTTGTCTCGAACTGTCCGCAAATATTTTATTTGTTTATTCAAAAAACTGTACAATCCTGAGGCCTTCTAGCCTGGTTAAAACCAGACCCTCGTTCAGAACTGAGCTGAAGTTCTATTTTTTCATTTCACCCACATTCATGCTGTAGAAAATTATCTAATCCTGTAGGGTTAAAATGAAGAGATGTAAACCGTTTTAATGTACTTTTACAAACAACTTTGTCCCCTTAAGACTATAACAACTTTGTCTTTTAACAAAGTGCATTTGGATATTTAAAGGTAATGCATTATTTTGAGCTCTATACATAACTGATAAAATATTATCTCCTCATTTCAGATTTTTTTTTTTTTTTCTTTTTAATTCCCGATTGTTTCAGATATTTTGGATTATGCTTCTTTGGACTTATTTCTGCTAGTTTCAGATTTCAGATTGCTTCTCATAAACATTAAATATACCATACTCCTCAGCTGCAGTTTTTTCTTCTCCAACCTGTCTTTCTCTTTCCGGATTTTAAGTATTTGTTCCCACATTAGGTTTATAGTGCTTTTTAGTTCTGAGTGCTGATCTAGTTCTTTTAACCCCCTTTTTTTTATAGTTTTTCTTGTTTTTTGTCCTGAACTGACAAAGACATTGCATTTATTTTTTATTTTTATGATTTTAATCTGCTCGGTCAATGTTTTAAGCAAGGTTTTCTCAAGTTTTTTTGCTGAAACTCTCCTCCATGTCACACACACACCAAGCCTATTAATCTTTATTGATACTGGAACAACCAGTGAGGCCACAGTTATTCCCCGAAAGGAATGTCCTTTAGCAATCTGAACGTTCCTCAGGGGCAAGCCAGATCACCAGGATTCTTTTACTGCGAATTCTCACACAGGAACTTTTTTCTTGTAACTCATTCACACAGTTGGTCTTATGGTTTTTGACAAAAGACAAACATCAAACATGAAGACAATGGACAGGCCAACTTTTGCACTTCATTCACGCGAGACTCTGACGCCAGAAAACTTCAACAATGAAAAAATATATACTGTATATATATATATATATATATTATATATATATATATATATATATATATATATATATATATATATATTTTTTAGAACCTTTTGAGTGTAAAATAAGATTGGTATGTTTGTGTGTTGACTCTTCACAGTACCAAGAACCCCACTATTTTAGAACATAAAAGAGATTTAGTATTCTGTGACTACTTTTATTTTATTTTATTTAACTAGTTGGTTTGGAACTCTGTCGGATTATTATTATTATTATTTTTATTTATTTTTTTTCAGCGAAAGTCAGCGCGTTCATTTCAAAACTCTCACCCTAGTCCCGCCCTTACTTATTTAATCTCGAATTATAAGTAAGTCTAAATTGTCACTGTTTTTAAGCTAGTCACCACTTTAGCAAGTTTACAGTTAACTTGGTCTCAGAGTTACAGGGTCAGCGGCGAATAAATTATTTATTTATTCTAAAACCCCGACCCCTCTGTTCCAAAAGCCCGTCGGCTTTTGGTAGGCGCGACCACTGCGTGTTTTTACCTGGGACTTGGGTATTATTATTTTACTTTTACGTGTATAAATACCTACTCGTTTTATTTCCTTATCTTTACTGACTGGAGTCCAACACACTGAATAAATTTGCCTATAAAAATTCCCAATCACAGATTTTGTTTAAACAGGAATCTGCCTACCTTTTTTGTTGAGGTGACCGGTCACTGATCAGTGTTCTGGACTCCCCCTTCCTGTCCGCGTGCAACCATCTCGGTGGGACCTCCAAATGTTGGCTTAAGATTCTTATTCGCCCCAGAATTCGTTGTTTGGTTCACTTGGAACAAAAAGGAGAGATACACTTAAAATACGACAAACGCACACAATTTAAAGTTCCAAAAACCAGTTTAATTAATCATAAGTTTAAAAAAGTCACAGAATACATTTGTTCTATTTCTAACAACCATTATATTTGTTTAAAAGAGAACCAGGGATAAAGAGTGGGGAGAGAGGGAAAGAAAGAAAAAGACATTGAATGCGCATTCAAGGAGACATACAACCTGAGAGTTTCTCCCTCGTAGCTTGTTCCTGCGTTGCTCTCTGAAGGAGGAAGTCTGCTTCTTATATTCTCCTCTGTTGCCTATCCCTAAGCTCATGCTACAGGAATGTTTTTCTATCCTCGACTGATACCTAAACTCATGCCACAAGAATGTTTTTCTTACCCCTCAAAGTTGAGTGGAAAGTCCCTGCTCATACAAACACTTGCCAGACCGGAAACACAAGGATGTTCTTCTTACCCCTCAAGGTTGAGTGGAAAGTCCCTGTAGTTGTTTTGCACAAACACTTGCCAAACAAGATACGCTACTGCTTGCATCAACTTGTAGCAAATTAGGAGCAAATGAAACATGAAGACAAAAACAATTTTATTTCACAACAAGAGCTGGTGCAGGAAGAACAACCTTCACCATTGTGAAAAGACAAAGGAGATGATCGTAGATTTCAGATGAAGCATCACATCATGTTGCTGCTGATCTTTTTCATGTTGCTATGTTCATTCATACTCATCTGTTCACACAGAGTCATGTTCCTGATGCTGTTCGGCAAATTGTTTTTGTTTTTATACTATTAGTGCTTAGCATATTTTTAGTTAATGTTTTTTTTAGTTCATATCTTAAATGTTAATATTTTTCTTTTACCCGGAGGTATAAAACAGAGGTGGAGGCCTCCGGGTTCAGCTGTCCCCCACCTACAATGCTGTTATTGCTAGTATCACTCAGCCCTCTGTGAATAGCAAACAACCATCAGGGTGTTAACGATCCATCGTCAGGCTGATGGTCCTCCTTGATCATGTGAGCAGCTGGTTTCGGCTGTCATCAGCCAACTGGTTGATCCACTGTGGGAGGGTGCTATTTATAAGACTGAGCTGAACACAGCTTCTCAGACTGAGGAAGTCTTTCGGACGAAAGACGAAACGTTTCTACAGTTTTTTTTTTTTGCTTTGTTTTGTTTTGTTTTTTGAATGTCCAGAGGACCAGACTTAGCTTTTTTGGATTTTTCTACCTGGATTATTGAGCATGCATCAGGGTATTTTTCTTTTACATTTTAATACTTTGTTGGATGGACCCTGTGCACACATTTTCATTTTCACCTCATGTACTACATGTGACAAATCTTGAATATTCATTTGTACATCTGCTCACCAAAGACTTACGTTCGTGCTGCTGTTGTTACACCATGTTGTTTTACATTTGGTGCATATCGTAGATACAGGAGAGTGGTGGCGCAGAGGTTAGAGAAGGTGGGCCTGTGATCGGAAGATCGCTGGTCCAACTCCCCGTACCACCAACATCAAAATTGTGGGTGGTATAAGTGAAGATCCCACACCTGCCTACACCCTCATTTGCCCCACTGTGGGCCCTTGAGCAAGGCCCTTAACCCCCACCATCAGGACGCGCTAGATAGCAGCTCTCTTCTCCACACAGAGGGCTGTGGCAGTGTCAGGAAGGGCATCCACTGTAAAAATAATTGCCAAGGCTTTGTACGACTTAGTTCACTGTGGTGACTCTTAACTCAGGGAGCAGCTGAAAGGAAAGAAAAAAGTGTATATCTTAGATGACTATTTACTGTTTCTTTTTATATATTATACTTTGGTATTTTCGGTGTAACTGGGACCCTTTGAACATAATTTCGTTCCACACCATTTACCACATGTGGTGGAAATGCCAATAAAGTTGGCTTGAACTTGAACAGGGTTAATGAATAACAGTCCACCACTCCACACAGGTAGATGATGTCAATGATAAACAGCAATCTATTTATTTTAATAA
>JBBPBX010007529.1:12247-27842 GCA_038048925.1 Garcialebias charrua
ATAATAATAATAATAATGAATTCAATTTATAACGCACTTTTCATTAGTGAAAATCTCAAAGTGCTACACACATTGAATGCTACACACATTCATACACTGGTAGCGGCAGACTACCATGCAAGGTGCTTTCCAGTCCTACCGGGAGCAACTCGGGGTTAAGTGTCTTGCCCAAGGACACAACGACACATGGTGTGGGGAACCGGGATTCAAACCGCCAACCTTCCGATCGGGGGACGACTGCCATTACCACTACGCCACGACCGCCCACGGCTGCTGCTCATACTTTGGTATTTTATAAACTCAGTGCCTGTATAATTTGTGTCCAATACCCCCCCACATACACACACACATACCGCGGCCGTGGCGTAGTGATAATGGCAGTCGTCCCCCCAATCGGAAGGTTGGAGGTTCGAATCCCGAGTTCCCATACTATGTGTCGTTGTGTCCCTGGGCAAGACACTTAACCCCAAGTTGCTCCTGGTAGGACTGGCTGGCGCCTTGCATGGCAGACCACTGCTACCGGTGTATGAATGTGTGTATGAATGGGTGGATGACTGGTGCTGTCAAGCACTTTGGGGCCCCTCATAGGGGGCTGGAAGGCGCCATATAAGTAAGCTCCATTTACCATATATATACACCTGTTTATATAAAAAAATATATACAGGTAATCCCCGACTTACGAGCGCATCGACATACAAGGTTCCGGACTTACGAGCTGACTAACGAACAGCAAATTTGTAAAGAACATACAGAAAATACAGCACTTTTATGTGTTTTTAAATGAAAGTGTGTTAGCTAACCCTTTGTAAACAAGTTTCTGAGCATGTTTATGAACTAGTATGAACGTTTGTGATGAAAAACGAGTGTTCGCAGCATCGCTAGCATAAATTTTCCGACTTACGACCGAAAATACGGACTTACGAGCGACACGTGTTTCGGGTTCCGACATACGAGATTTCGTGTTACGAGCACCTCGTAGGAACGGAACTCGCTCGTAAGTCGGGGATTACCTGTATATACATTTAGCCATTTTTGTTGAAAAAACAAAACAAAATGGAAAACACGGCCCTGCATCATTACGATGTATACGCACAAACTCAAGCACCATCTGATTGTGATGTTCACACATGAACTTTCTGAGTCCACCTATTCATGCAGCCCGAAGCCGTGAAGGGAATTTGACGGATTACACCTGGAGCGCCAGACTGAGAGAGCTGATAGGCCTGGTGCATATGCAGAGGATGTGTGTGTGTGCTAATACATGGCTCTGGAGAAACCAAGGATTGACTTAATTGGTCAAAAGAAATGTCAGTCAAAAGGCGGACACCGGCACTTTCATGGAGGTGTGTCTGTGTGTGTGTGTTTACCTCAGGGAATGCTACTTGCAGCATCATCTGCGTTATTAGAGAACAGTATCTCACATCATGTGACTCACTGGGAACTGCCCAAACTTAGCTGAACGTGCTGGCTCCATCCTCCAGATGTCCAGCGCTAGCGTTAGCAGAATTCTCCATTAATGTGGAAGGATGGCAGTAGGCTTGATTGGTCTTACAAATTATTGTTTATTTGTTGGCTGCAGTCTGCTCTCAAAAAATCCTCCACTGTAAGTGGACCCCTTACTAGCCCTGTTTCCATCCATTTTCATTTCGTATTTTGAGCTACCTCGCAAATATGTAAATACAAATTAATGCAGAGCAGAAGTGTTTCCATCTACTGGCTTGAAGCGCTTTTTCCAAGCCGCGCACAGCGTCATTACGTCAGACGTCAGCGTCATTACGTCAGACGTCAGCACTGCGCATGTCTACAGTAGACCAGAGAGTAAACAGGAAGTAGCGGTTGAAAACAGAACCCGGTCACACATCTCGTCAAAATGGGGAGAATATTTCAGGTACGTGCTGCTATCGGGCGAGTTGTATTTATTCTGTCATGCCAACTAGTTTTAGCGAGTTACATGTTGTCCGGAGCGGAAACAGCTGATCAGTCACGTGACGTGAATGTGCGCTACGGCAGCACGAGTCGGCAAATGTGTTTCCATCTGTCGTTTTGCGCAGCTGCTCGGTTTCGCAGCTCCCAAAAACCACCTCAAGCGAGCGTATAAACTTTTTGGCGAATTTCAGGAAGTAACTTCGTATTTTGCCGTTTCCATTAAGCTTTTCTGCTGCGATACTTCAAAATGCGCACCTAGAAACCTTGATGGAAACACGGCTACTGANGCCCCCCTCGGCCCCCCCAGCAATAAAAGTCTAGCTCCGCCACTGCTCACATGCCCCCTGCTCCACAGTCCTCCGCCTGAGTGTTAAAACTCAGAGATTTTATCCTGAGTCAGATGATCTCAGGTTAAAATCAGTTTGTCTCAACAGGGATGTCTGCAAAACCCACCAAAGAATCTGTGGAGCGCAGAGCATAAAACCTGGTCAGAAATCAAGTTTCTTCATGTTTGTCTTCACCTCGTGTCGCCACTTTGGACATTTCACAAAGCAAAGCCTGGAGGCAGCTGAATGCCAGGATGCCTGGTTGGACTCGGAAGCAAACAAAAAGAAATGCAGCTGACATTTTGCTTGTAAAAGGAAACATTCTTGCAAACAGTTTGAGTTTTTACCCTGCTGACATTTGGAGAATGATAAAAATGAAAGCGTAAACTCAACTATACAGCCTGTCATACACCATGAACAGGAAACATCATAAATCTTTTCATACAAACCAGAGCAGTGTGCTGTTTTTGTTTAACATTTAGATGGTAACAATTTATTTCTTAATGTACAAAGAATATAAATCAGGGATGCTCAGACAGTGATTTAGTTAAAATAATACAAATAAACAAAATATTAAACATAAAACAGCTCATTCCCTTGAAGAATCCAGGATTTTTGTTCTTTTTACGAAACACTGATCCTTTCTTTTCATTATTTTGGTGGTAAAAATATCTTAGCTTTAACATTTTACTGAATTTGTTCACGCAGCTGATAACACGACTTTTAACTTCGTTTAGCTTTTTATGTTTTGAAGCTGCCAAAATCAACAACCTTTAACCTGATCACAAAACACACGATGACCCTGAGTCATCGCTTCACTGTTAAGGTGAGGCTTCTGTACAGACTGATGGCACCTGGGTGTTGAAGGTACCTGCTGTTGAGCAAGGCAGTGACAGAACCCTGACAGCAGATGTATCAACCAACATTTCTTCTGAAGCTCCCCATGTTGAGTTACACTCCACACTGTTAAGACTTTATTCATAAAAATTCACATTTTGTGGAGACGGTCATCTTATTTGTTGGTTTATGAACAGCCAGAGGCAGCTTAAAGAGGGGTTGTCATTCTGGAGTTCATTCACAAAATGGTTTGTTCCCCTCCAAAAACATTTTTCATTTAAAGCCTCAATGTGTTTACTGTGAGCAAATAGTCTTACGAGATTTGCAAATCATGACATTCTGTTTTTATTTACGTTTTATGCAATACCACAGTGTTTATTTATTTATTTTTTACTTAGACTTGTAGATCATTTATTGAGCTTCTGCGCCTAAGTCCATGCTCGGTTGTAAGAGTGTGTTAAGACATTAATTTACTGTAGTGGGCGAGTTGGTGCCTAATTACGATTGTTTAGGTCAGTTGTGTTATCTTTTGTTGTTTGTATGTCATATGCAGGTCAACACAAGGTCAACAATGCAATGAAATGTTCAGGATGAGAAGAACTGATTCAACAAGAACAACAAAAAATAATAACAAGAAATACTAAAGCATGCAAGAAAAGTACAAACTAAAGTACCAAAAGTACAATAGAAATATAGTATTTACAAGGCCCAAAGGAAATATAGTCAACAACTACAGTACATGGTTGAATATAATGGTGCAAGTAGGATGAATTAGTATAAATAATGAATAAGTATTTCACAGGTGGTAAAATTGGCTTAAATGCACATGACAAATATTGCACATAACTAACATAAACTACACAGGCTGTGTGACAAGTTATTGCACAGGTAGTGAGTAACGTTGAGATGAATTATGATGGTATAGTAATGACATACATAATGCAGCAGCAATAAACATATTAGTTGTCACAGATGTGCGTAATATTGTCAATAGTTCATTATTATCATCAAGAGTTCAGTAATCTGACGTGATGGCAGACTCCTGTATCGTCTGCCTGAGGGCAGTAGATGGAAGTGTCCTTGTGCTGGGTGGGTGTGGTCCTTAATGATGCTGCGTGCTTTACGCAGACTTCAGCTGTGTAGATGTCCTGGTTCCAGTTGTTCTTAAACTTGGGATTGAGACCCAAGTATGGATTGAAAATGACCAAATCTGGAGTCTTAACATGATTTCCAGAAACAAAGTAAAATTCTAAATATGATTGACAATAGCTTTTATTTTCTTCCATTTTCTCTTTGACGGATAAAGGGGAAGGGAAGTCTGAGAGTGTCATCATTGAAAGTTTCCATACGATGGCAAAATGAGTTCTCTGCATTGAAACCATCACACCTGAGATACACGCAGGTGGAGCAGTGGGCAGCTACGTAAGCACCCGGGGAGCAACTGGAGATTAGGTGTCTTGCTCAGAGACATCATGACACAGTCAGAGGCGGTCCTAGCCTATTTGGCGCCCTGGGCGAGCAACCCCAACGCCCCCCCCCCGGCCGCTAGATTGCCAGTGGCGGTCCTCTCTCAGAAAATTTTGAATAAAATAGATGCCATTTCCTGCATTTTGGTGATTCTGGTGTATTTTAATGGGTTGTTCAACATCTAGTTTTACCTACATATATAATCTATTCAATAACTATTTTAGAGTTAATGGCAGAACAAGAAGTAGCCTGAGACAAACATGTAGCATTAACACATTATGAACATTATTCAAAAATTGTTTCTATAAGAACATTATCAAATATTTTATATGAACAGTAAGATACTAGCAATAACAGCATTGTAAGAGGGGGACAGTTGAACATGGAGGCCTCCACCTCTGTTTAATGATGGACGGTTTCTTTTCACAAAGATGGCCTCCTTTACTCCTCTCTCAAACCATCGTTCCTCTCTATCAAGGAGGAACGATGACTGAGTTTGTCACAGCTCCTCAGACTGAAGAAGTCTTTTTGATACAAAGAAGAATCTGTCCAGAGGACTACATTTACTGAGCCTGCATCAGGACAATAATCTGTAAAGATTTAGTACATTTTATATGGAAAACAAATTTTGATTTAACCAATTAATATATTTTCCATGGCAAAATATGCAGGTTTATTTCATATTTCTGTCATACTATTCCCTTTCATTGCTTTATGCATTTATTTTACTTTTAATGATAAAAATATAATGAGTCCCTACTGTTGTTTAGAAAGTGTTTATATTACTAATGTTTGTCATTGGCCTGAATTGATCAAAAGTCTTTGTAAAAAGGGGAGATTTGTGTTGAGTTATGACAATTTTTAATGTGATTTAGAGCCAGGAGTGATGAGGGGATTGTTCTTGTCAGTATGAAGGAACAGGTGAGCTGTTCTAACTGTGTGTGAACAAACATAAAAAAGCATATTTTGCCATTATTGAAAATATATTAATTGGTTAAATCGCCGTTGGGTTTGCTCGCCCAGGGCGCCAAATAGGCTAGGACCGCCTCTGTCTGACATGTGGGAGTGTCTGGGAGTCGAGCCGTGACTTTCTGGTCCCAGGTCGGCTGCTCTACCTCTACCCCATCTCGGCCCCCGATGTATCATAAATTAAACAGTTCAGTGGTTGCTGTTGTCACTGTGCTTTAATGTAGTTTATTTTAATGGCTGTCATTTGCTCATGATATACTTTGTGAGTTGGAAGCTTGAATGTTGAGGAATCATTTAAGTGTAAAGTTCTGAACAGACCCTGTTCGCAGTGGCACCGCCAGAGGGGGGGGCAGGGGGGCCAGTGCCCACCCGGCCATCTGATTGGCCCCCCCAGAAATTTTTTTTTGTACTTCATTGTGTGTGTTGCCTCTTGTTTGTTTGTTTGGACAGCACTTTGGTTGGCCTTGTCACTGTTTTAAGATGACTTGACTTTAAGTGCTCTATAAATAAAATGGTATGGTATGATTGACATGTCACGACACCCGGTCATTCCTGCACAGTAGGTGGCACTATGTACCACAATGGGTTGTGACACTTGTGACTGTTACATGCTCAAAGCAGCAGGGGGCGATATGTACCATTTAAGTTTTTTTTTTTTTTGTACTTCATTGTGTGTTTTATGAGTGTGGACAAAGTCAAACACTAAAGCTGTTTAGAAAAAGACTTGATTTCTAAACTTAAAAATATTTAGATCACAGATCAAAAGTTTAAACTGAGAGAATGTATCATTTTAAGGGAAAAATATGTTGTTTCAAAATTTCATAACATCAACAAATCCCAAAAAAGTTGGGACAAGTCCATTTTTACCACTGTAAGTGGACCCCTTACCGATAGCCTTGGCCCCGCTCGGCACCCCCAGCAATAAAAGTCTAGCTCCGCCACTGCCTGTTCGTAAGAAACGTCAATTTCATCAATCGTTCTTTCACCAGGCTAATCCCACTGAGATGACAAATATCTTTTTGAGGTAGGCGTGGGCCTGACATGCATGTTTTTAGACTGTGGGAGGAAACTGGAGTACCTGGAGAAACCCCCTCAGAGAGAGAGAGAGCCCATGTCCAAACCCAAGAACTTCCTGCTGTGAGGCAACTGTGCTGACCACGTCATGCCGCCAAATTATCAGCACAAAGTCGGGGAACGATTTGGCAGAGGTACGATTGGACCCGCCACCAGTTGGGATTCCTCGAGTGCCAGATGTGTCCTACAGTAATGACACATCTGGTCATTTTAGTTGAGAACAAGAGTAAAAAGTCATCTGGAACACAGCCCGCCTCTAAATGTGTTTGGTGCCATTTTGAGCTAAAATCCAATAAATAATGAAGAGCTGTGCAGCGTGGACTCTGAGGACAGCAGTGTTGGATCTCTAATGTCTTCATGCTCCAGTCTACAACTTCTTAGTGGCTCCCAAGAAGATGTAATTAATTTAATGTTCTGTGAAGTCACGGGTTTCTTCACAGAGCTGTTCTCGTCTCTGTGCTCTTCATCTGTCTTACTGAGCTCTTAAAAAAAACACGTAAGTTGAAC
The DNA here is from genome assembly GCA_038048925.1 of Garcialebias charrua. NCBI lineage: Eukaryota > Metazoa > Chordata > Actinopteri > Cyprinodontiformes > Rivulidae > Garcialebias > Garcialebias charrua. Next base: position 19,354 of record JBBPBX010007529.1, read on the forward strand.
ATTTGATCTCATCAACTCATCACTTGTCATAAAAAAGTGTTGCGTTATTCTCTGGCGCCAGCTGTGCAGGTTTTGCAAAGACCATCTCATTTTATGTCATCATGCTAATTATGCTCATGTCACATCTGTGCTAATTCCAGGAGCAGATAATAACTACCTCAGCATCCTTAATAAACTGGAACCTTCCTCTTCACAGATCCTGGAAGCGCCGGCACGATTTACACCGGGGATTCATTAACTCTGTTCACGCTGTGTTACAACGTTCACACCGTTCTCACACAACGACAGCAGCAGCAACAACAAATGGACTTAGGAGCATTTAGACACGTTTTCTTGATGCACATACAAACAGCGCAATGAAAGTATTTGTAGAAATTAACAGAAACTGAAAACAATGTGGCTTTTCGTAGAATCCTCTGTTTTATGCCCTGCTGTGCTTCTGATTGGCTGCACACAACCAAATCACATTCTTTGTACAAATGTAAGCTACTGCTAGTCTGCAAGCTTGGTTAACAAAATGCAATTGATTAAAGGTGCATGTGCTTCATGCTAAAACCATTTGACGAGGAGATAGGATAAATATCAGAGTCAGAGTCAGAGTACTTTTATTAACATTGCACAAGTTTTCACCAATACAGCGTGAATATGTACGCACAGTCATCCTGAAGGGGGGGTGAGTGTGTGAAGCTGCTGCCAATTCAGACCACATGTGACAAATCACATTATGTTCTTCAGCGCGGCCTCTCTCATCCGTATCGGGATGAAGGTCAAAGGTGTGAAACAAGGAAAGTACCATAAGGGTCACAGCGTTGGTATTAAAAAAAATGTATCACATTTTGTCTGCCAAGACACCACATGAGACAGTAAAAACCATACTATAAGCACATTTAAGACAGTTACATGTTGCATTTTGAGACTGAGGCAGGGAGATTTCTGTCCGAGACATTCCAGATAGCAACAGTCTGAGATAATATGTTGCTGTTATGGACAAATCTTAAAAATAACATTGCACACAGTCTTGTATGATGTGACTTCCCCTCAGAGCAGGTCTTCTAAATGAATGTCAGCTAGATACAGACATTTTACTGACATTTTATTGAATTTAGTTGGCTTTAAAAGGTATTCGGCTGTTGAATACTTCCTGAGAGTTTTAATGGAATCCAGCTAATTGCTGATGAGAGATTTGAATAACAAACGAGCAGCATTGACTCCAACAATTAACGTTTTAACCAAAGTGTTGCACTAGAATTATATTTCATGAATGGTGGACAGCTTGCACCACACCCACTTGTAACTGAATATCAGTAAAATGATCTGGGTTGTATTTCCAAACATCTGGCAGAGGCGACAGCCATCTTGAATTGGACTGAGTTTAAAAGTGAATCAAGTGCAAACGTTTCTCATGTGATACATTTTATTTAAAAAAATTCTAGTGGTTCAAGAGACAGTTGATAGATAAATGACAGACAAACACAAAGACACCCCCCCCCCCACACACACACACACACACAAACACACACAAACATTCAAAGGACTTCTTCAGTCCAAGGAGCCACAAACAAACTGTACTCCCACAATCAACAACTCCTAAACAATTTGCTGGTGATAAGATGGTTTGATGATTTCTGGGGCCCACCCTCTCCCCCATCAACTCCTCTAAGGCAGCCATGCCAAAATGGTTCAAAACACCAAAGTTCATGCTCAATAATCCAGGTACAAATCTAACAATGTTCAGTCAGGTCATCTGGCCGATTTAGTTTTTTTGCTGAGACGTTTCATCCTTCATCTAAAGGACTTATTTTGTCCGCTTCAGCTTGTTTGTGGCTCCTTGGACTGAAGAAGTCCTTTGGATGGAGGACGGAATATCTCAGCAAAAAAAAACAAGAACCCGTCCAGATGACCTGACTGAATGTTGTTGGATTTTATACCTGGATTATTGAGAATGAACTTTGGTGCTTAAAAGTGTAATTTATTCAAATGGATGGGGTGGCCACTGGTAGCCAAGGCCACCAGTGGCCACCCCCTGTCTCTGCCATTGCACCTGGTAGTGGATTAAATTGTTCTGTCCACTCACCAGGATCCATCACTCTGTGCTGCCATGGACCAAAAAATTTTTTTTCTGTTCATCTTCACGGTGTAACTCCTGCCCACAAGTCTCTTGTAATACGTCTTGATTATGGCTCTGCTCAGATCAGCTGGTAATTTATCAGTCTGGTCAAAACTTCCTTCAAACATTTTTACTTTTTGTTTTTTTGAACTTCATATACTCATTTACAAAGTTGACCTGAACGACTAAGGTCGTTCAAAAAGCTATCTGCAACGGGTAAGCTAATGTTTGTTCACAATCTTTCCACCTGCTTCAAACCTCTTGCAGTTTCAAACACTGTGCTCTGTTTTCATGATCATTTGGTAGTGATGAAACTAAAGAAAGAGTGAAGATTGTGATTTATATTCCAATTTCTTTGCTCTTCTGTATTCCCTGTGGTGTGGCAAGCTGCTCTTTAGGCAGCAGCGCACATCCAACAACATGAAAAGATGAGGATCTAACAGAGTTGGGTGCAGCGGAGCAGCTGCAGCCCTCATCCATCCAGCCAGCACGGGGCCTCGCAGCCTCTCCCAGCTCCAGCTGCAGCTCACAGGCCGAAGCAGCAGCCGAAGCAGCAGCCGCTTCAGCTGCGGACTTCTCTTCAGATCGCGGCTGTTCCAGCGTGACTCTGTCAGCATGTCCTCAATTGGAAAAATGATCCCAGAGGTGCAGCAACGTAGAAAACAGGAAGTTGTTCTCTGCTGAATGAAGCTTTGGCAGCTGAGCGAGCAGGCGTGTACTCCCCCGAGGCAAAGCCTTGACAAGCAGCCAAACATTTTCATGTTGCTCTCCTGATGCAGGACCACATCAGTGGGTGGTGGAGGTAATATCTGCTCCTCACAAGCTGAAACGAAACATTCGTCTCCTCAAAGATGACTAAACAGATGGAACAAGCTGGGTTAAATGATGAATTTGTGAATTTTCATGTGCAGCCTTTGATTCAAAGTATCTGGGCATGATCATGTCAGAGGAGGATAAACTTCTACATCTGGATAAGAACCGGCCACAAAGCCTACAGCACATTTTAACACATGAATTAGATGAGATATTGTCATGGATTCTTTCTGCATGTTTGATCTTTGGCTGAATTTATGTGTATTTTCATTTTTTTTTATTTCATTGAAGGAATGCTTGTCACCTACCACCTTCCATCCCAGAGCTCTAAACTAAAAGAGTTGGTCGAACCTTGTAAATGACATTATGCACAATCTCAAGTGGCGCTCTGTGATCTTGTGAAATTGGTTAGTAATCGGAGAATGTGTTGAGGATGACACCCGGCTACTACCACAACAAGTTTAGCTCAGTACTTGTAAAATATACCTTTTATAATATTTTTTATATTATATTTATATTTATATTATAAATATATTAATATATAAATATAATAATATTTATATTAATTTATATTTATATTAATAATAATAATAATGAATTTAATTTGTAACGCACTTTTTATTAACAAAAATCTCAAAGTGCAACTAAAATCAAAGATCAAAATTAAAACAAGTGATAAAATCAAGTAAAATCAATGATAAAACAACAAAAATCAATAATAAAATCAATTAAAAACAATAATAATATCAACTAAGATCAAAGATAAAATCATGCAGAGGCAGAGTAGGCTCACTTAAAAAAAAAAGTCTTTAAGCCTTGTTTAAAGTCAACCAGTGACTGTGGAGCTCTCAGGTAGTCAGGGAGGGAGTTCCATAGGCGGGGGGCAGCCACACAGAATGCCCGGTCTCCCATGGTCCTTAATTTGGTTCATGGAAGGTGAAGGAGATTACTGTTCCGTGATCATATTATTTTTATATTTTATTATATTTACATTATATATTATATTATATTTATATTTTATTATAAATATATCTTTGTGTTGGCTCAGACTGACTGACGAGTTGACTCCAATAACTAAGAGAAAACTCTGAGAACAAATCGCACACAATCAGTTAATGCAGCATTTATTGGGGATGACTCTCAGCTACTGCCACGCCAAATTGTTGTTTTCAGGCTTACATCATAAATACATTTGTTCTGTTGACGTATTTACTTTTTGTCAACTGAAAGTGCTTCTCTGAATAACTGCCACATAAAAACTGGCAACAAAGATGTTCTTCAGTACAGAGTCCATCGCTGGTGAGCCTCCTGAATCATTTAGAAAAATATCCAGCAATTAAATTCTCATCCTAAAAGGGGCGGTGGTAGCGGTCAGTGCTGCGGTCTTATAATCCTTAGGCTGTGGGTTTGAGGCAAGGTACATCATCAGGGGCGACTGTAGGATCTGAACTTTAGGGGCGCTTAGCCCCCAGTACTGACTGGGTCTTCGCTTGAACAACGCACCCCATGGTTTGGTTTTTGTGAAGTGCAAAAGTTTATGGGTGTTCCCAGGTGGTCTCCCATCCAAGTACCTACCAGGCCCGACCCTGCGTAGCCTCTGAGATTGGGCATGTTCACGTGGTAAAGGAGGAGCTCAGTCACAAATAGGACTTTTAAAGGATCACGGCAAACAAAGACTAAAGTTACAACATGTATCTACATTTAAAACACACAAAACAAAGTACAACAAATTTGAAGCATTGACCTCTGACTGCAAAGTGTTCGTAATGTAAAACCCCAACAATATTGTTGGAAGAAAAGGGGCGGAGCCCCTGCAGGTAAGGGGTGTTTACCTTCAAGGAACTAATTGAGGTTGCTGATTGGTCAGTTGCTGACGAGCATACTGGATTGATTGACAGGTGGTGTCAAGGATCCAACTCATGTAACAACAAAAAATCTTAGATTTTACAGGCCTGTGTAAGACTGTCATCATTTATTTTATCATTTATTTTATTATCATTCATTTATTCCAAATGTATTCAATATTTCTGTGAATCTAAGACTTGAGAACTAAGCTTTTAAAAAAAAATCATATTGAGGATTTCTTAAATTTTCAGGGGTGCTAAGTTAAAATTTGGGGGTGCTTGAGCACCCCCAAAGAGGCTAAAATCACCACTGTGCACCAGAACACACATTAGGTGTAAAATGAAAGCTAAATGTTTTGTGAGATTTGCTGGTGAAGATTCTGTCGTCCTGCACATGATAAATCAAAAAAGGCGTTCAATACAAGATCAACTGGACTTTTTTGTAACAGAAAACATTTCGCTTCCCATCCGGGGAGCTTTATCAATTCAATGAGCAGGCTGTGAGAGAGTGAAGTTATAACCAGGCTGAGGTGACATGCACCAACCTATGTAAATTGAAAGCTATAACACACACACACACACACATATTTGAAGTAACACATACTTGTGACACATTCAAAGTTCAGCGTGTGAAAGCAGGGCTTAAGACACACACACATCCTACTGTATGTAAATTGACAAATCACACCTCACACCTCAACAGCAGGGACCTCTCAAAGTCCTTGCCAGTCTAATTCACAAACGAGGCCGCTCTGTTCTCATCAGGTGCGAAATGTCTGCGAACAAGACCCAGTGCCGCACTCTTAAGTTCTAGAAAGTTGAAAGCCATTGGTTCCGATATATGGATGATACCTGGGTCAAAATCCAAGCCAGGGAGGTGGAAGTGTTCACCAGACACATTAACTCGGTTGACAACAACATCAAGTTCACCAGAGAGGATGCTAACGACAACAAGTTGCCTTTTTTGGACTGTTTGGTTCACATTGAGGGAGAGGACAGTCTCAACATTGAAGTTTACAGAAAACCAACCCACACAGACCAGTATCTTCTGTTTGACTCTCACCATCCACTGGAGCACAAACTTTCTGTCATCAGAACCTTACAGCAACGGGTCCAACACATCCCCACAAGGACAGAAGGGAAGAAAAAGGAACAAAAACACATCAAAAAATCTCTCCAAACATGTGGATATCCCAACTGGGCTTTTGTCAAGTCAGTGAGGAAATCGACAAAACACAATAATGAACAGAAAAAGGAGAACAGATGAAAAAACATTGTCATCCCTTATGTGGCTGGAGTTTCAGAGAATTTCAGAAGGATTTTCAACAAACACAACATCCCAGTACATTTCAAACCCAGCAGGACTCTCAGACAGAGGCTGGTCCACCCTAAGGACAAAACACCTACACACAAACAGAGTGGTGTAGTGTATGCAGTCCAGTGCAGCGAGGACTGTCCAGACCTCTACATTGGAGAAACTAAACAGCCTCTTCACAGAAGAATGTCCCAACACAGGAGAGCCTCCTCCTCTGGACAAAACTCAGCGGTTCACCTCCACCTCACGGACAAGGGACACTCATTTGAGGACCAGAATGTACATATTTTGGACCGAGCACAGGTGGTTTGAGAGGGGTGTGAAGGAGGCGGTTCATGTGAAACGAGAGAAACCATTGTTAAACAGAGGAGGAGGCCTCAGATTTCAACTTTCTAAAACTTATAGTGCGGTCCTGGGTTTGGTGCCCAGACGTTTCACACCTGATGAGAACAGAGCGGCCTCGTTTGTGAATTAGACTGGCAAGGACTTTGACAGGTCTCTGCTGTTGAGGTGTGAGGTGTGATTTGTCAATTTACATACAGTAGGATGTGTGTGTGTCTTAAGCCCTGCTTTCACACGCTGAACTTTGAATGTGTCACATGTATGTGTTACTTCAAATATGTGTGTGTGTGTGTTTGCTTTCAATTTACATAGGTTGGTGCATGTCACCTCAGCCTGGTTATAACTTCACTCTCTCAAAGCCTGCTTCATTGAATTGATAAAGCTCCCCGGATGGGAAGCGAAACGTTTTCTGTTACAAATAAAGTCCAGTTGTTTCTGTATTGAACGCCTTTTTTGGTTTTGTGAGATTGTTCCCTGAGGCGACTCTTGACAGATATTTTGTCTCTAAAATAATTTACTGGCATGAAGACACATTGTGTTAAACTATGAAACCACAAGCTAATATTCAATTCAGTTCAGTTTATTTATGAAGTGCCAAGTCACAACAGAAGTCATGTCAGGGCACGGAACAGAAACATTCGACAGTTGTATGTTGCCCATCTCCTAGCTTTAGCTGCACTAAGTGTTTTAGATCATGTGATTTTTAATGCTTGTCTATCTTAGAACCGTAAATAATAAGTTTCTGCATGAGGAACTCCTCATACTGGACCACTTCAACCGTTGCATGTCAGGTGGATCAGCAATGACAAAATGCTGTACTGTTCCTAGCTCTGATTTACAAACGTTTTTAAAGTGAAACTGGAGGTTTTCTGCTGCAGATCGCACATCTGCACAGAATAACAGCACTTGTTTCTTCTGAGTCAGAAGGTTTCTGAGTCCAGGTCTCAGAGTGGAGGTTTTTGAGAACCTCCCAGTGGATATATGTGGAACCAGCAGTCAGTTTTGTGCTTGTGTGAGGCACAGAGCCTCAAAAAGCAACAGCTTGTAGTCAGGTCTGTTTGTCCTGCTCACATTTTCAATGTGCAGAAGATAATCTCATCCTGGTTCCAAACAAAGGTTCCTGTAGTCACCGTTTTAGATGAACCTGCTTTGGTCCTCATGCTCCAGACTGTGCCTGCACCTTGTTGGAGCCCCACATCAGTCTTGCCAGATACACATAAATATTCAGTTAGCTCCCTTCCTTTTCTGTGCACGTGCACATCACACACACCTATTTTATGACCTCTCACCTCAGAGAAAGTGCACCTTACTCAGCACATATTATAGTTTGGGTTAAAAGCCAATCAATTTAAAGCAACAGAATCTTCATCAGTACTTGATGAACCCACAACCGTGCCTTGTACAGAGACCACTGCAGTTATTTATTTATTTTTTGCCATTTTAATCCGTCTTTTTATTAGTTTTTCATTTTGAACACACAAAACACAAAGAACACAAAACAAACAAAAAAATAAAAAAAATAAAAACCTCCCACACTGTATCAATCACACATAAATGAACCACAATGAACTACACAGGCATTGCCAAGTTTTCAACATACAACACAAAAGGCTGCCAAGTGTCCCAAAATCTTTTAACACTGCTGTTCAGGGTATGTCTGACTTTTTCAAGATGGATATGATACATGGGCAGCACAGTGGTGCAACTGGTAGAGCTGCTGCCTCTCAGTGAGCAGGTTACTCTGGTTCAAATCCCGGTCCAGGGACCTTTCTGGGTGGAGTTTGCATGTTCTCTCCGTGCATGCGTGTGGTTTCTCCAGGTACTCCAGTTTCCTCCCACAGACCAAAAACATTCATGTTAGACTGATTGGTGACTCTAAATTGTCCCTAGGTGGGAGGGAGAGAGTGAATGGTTGTTTGTCTCTATGTCCCTGTGATGGACTGGAGACCTGTCCAGAGTGCCCCCCACCTCTCGCACAGTGATGGCTGGATATGGGCACCATGTGACCCCCGCGACCCAAAAAGGAAGAAGTGGATAAAAGATAATGGATAGATAGATCCCCTCTCTT
>JBBPBX010007529.1:27912-38798 GCA_038048925.1 Garcialebias charrua
CCTTCAAATTGCACAAAATCAGTCTTCTGCCCAAAAGAGAGCCAAAAGCAATCACATCCTCGTACTAGCAAACAGTTTTTTATGTTTATTTTAGGGATGCACAATATTGGAATTTTGGCCGATAACCAATGCCGATATTTTATAAATGTTCCTTTGTCAGAACATAGCCCTCTTATTTAGGCTTATTTGCTACAAAAATTGTGCAACAGCTGTAAGAGCTGGTGACATATATTCAGTAACAGCCATATGATATGCATAGCACTTACTGTATATTAAATCTAAAGTGTTAAATGTTATTTATTAGCATTAGTCACCTGCAATGCTGTGGAGGCTTGTTCCAGGTTCCTAGCTGCAATGTGGGATCCTCTGCACTCTTGTGCACGAAGGACAGCCTTTATAAGATCAAAGTTTTTGTCTATCCATTGAGCCGTAAGACTATTCATGCTAATGTGGCTAACACGACATCCAAATGTCTGTGGTAAAACTCACCCAAGTACTATCGGCTATTAGCTTCTCAATGATGTTGGAAATGACATCTTGTAATACGGATAAGGCTACGTTTGAAAAATATCTCCTACTGGGGACGATGTAGCGAGGCTCAACATAGTCCAAAAATCTTTGTAATCCAACATCCTGTACAAACAAAAACTTCCACATCGCCGACATTTTGAATTCTTCTTCTCCACGTGATCAGGTCAGATAGGCGCACGTGACGTCATCACCTTGTGCTGCCGTTGCAGGCATCGTTGTCACTGGGTTGTCACACAAAAACAGCATCTTTTATATCGGTGAGTTATTTTGATGGAATGGTCGATGTCCAAAATCGAACTTAATTTCGGCCATCGATACCATGCTGATAATATCGTGCATCCCTACTTATTAGCAAGAATCACTATTTAAAAAACTATTGTTTCCGGAGAACATTCTAATGTAAACAGTTCCTTAGTTGGGAGTAAAGCCCCCTCTTCAACTGGACAGGCTGTAGATGTTGTAAATGTTCATTTTCAAAAGGAAAGAGGGGCAGCTCCAACACAACGAGCTCCCACAGGCTCGTTGTTGTTCCTGAGTTAGCAGCATTGGCGTGAATGATGTAAGCAGATGGCTGCCACATTTGATTAAACCACATGCCAAATGAACATTGAAGCACAACTCCCAGGTCCTGAGATTACAGTAACTGTAGACACAGAAGCTCCGGTATTGTAAATGGACTGTACTTATATAACACATTTCTATCTGATCAAGATACTCAAAGTTCTTTACACTACAATCTGTGTCCTCATTTACCCATTCATACAGCACTCTACTACAAAGTAGATCTATACAAAGACTAATCAGAGCTTCATCACATTCATACACCGATGGGACACATATCAGATGCAATGAGGGGTTCAGTGCCTTGCACAGGTACACTTGGGTATGTGACTGCTTGTGGAATTGAACCCCCCAAATCTCTCACTGGAGGATGACTGCTCAAACCACTCAGCCACAGCTGTCCAAAATATTGTGCCAAAAACTCTCTCCAAACAGCATTTTACTCAACGCCTCGGGGAACAATGCCCACTGACAGTCAATATTATGTGACCTTCCCATCTCTCCCAGTAGTTATACTCCTGGTTCTCCCCTTGTCATCAATCTGTCTGGTTGTTCTCCAACTTGTTCTAAGTGTGCTCTTCATTGTTTAGTTCTCTCTAAAGTTTTATCTGCTGCCTCATTAACTACCGGTAATTATTTTTGTCAATAGCAGCTTAGTTTCTAGCTCTTGTGTTCCTGTCTCTATTGGATCCTTCAGGTGGATACCTCCATCTTGCTTCACCCCCACCTCTCACAGACTGAATGCGATGATCGCTGTTATACAGTTTATACCTCAAAATGTCAGCATTTGTCAATTTGGACTTTTATAGATGGAAGTCTCAAATTCCTATTGAGCTTCAGACAAAAATGGTATTTGAATGTTGAAACTTCAGACAGGACCTGCAGAGGTACTCCTCAGTTTCTTCACAAAAAAAATGTTTTATACTTTTTTTTTAGTTTACCTAAAATGTCTGGTGTAGTAATTCTAGTAGTAGTAGTAGTGGTAGTTTTGAAACTACTTTGTACATGATTTAAAATGAACCCCTTTGTTAAACCAATCATCACAAACAGCCAGCACTTGCCTGAGTGGATGTGCGGTGGGTTGTGTTCTTCATTAACTTGTTTCTTTGTAATCAACGTACCTCCATGGAATCACAGTTGTAAGTTTTCGGCACTCTCCACTTCTTTTCACTCTACAGAGAACAGGAATGGTCATTTTGTTCTTCCTCCACATTCAATTTCCTGTTAATGTACAAAAGACAATATTTGTTCAGCTAACAGACCCTGCAAAGGTTCAGCCGTGGTGCTGAGGTCTGCATGTCCTCCCAATAAACGAACAAGCTCTTAGAAACGCAGAACATATAATCTAAAATTCATTTCATTAGAGCTGAGTGGTCCATTTAAAGGTTGAATATTTTCACATTATATCCTTTTACATTATCGCCCACTGCTAAAAACAAAGTCAGAATGAAAATGTTTTTGCTTGTGTGTATGTGTCTGTCTGTAGCATTAGCAGAGGTAATTCTCATAAATCACTAAATTAATGTTAATGAAACTTTCAGCAAACATTCGTTGGGTTAAAGGGGACCTCAGATGTATTTTTTAAATTTTTATGGTATTTCTGTGGGATATCCAGACCCTATTCCTTCAATTTAATGCACAAAATAATTATTAGATAATCAATTATACCCTTTTTAATTCTGCCATTTTTAACTTTCGTTTTGAACGACCGGTTTCTTGAAGTCCACGCCCTTCAACGATCTGTTCACGCCCTCTGTAACAGCCAGTATCTGTAATGTGTTGTTGTTTTAAAATTAGCTCTTTTTTTATTACTCATTTGACTTACTGTTAGTGTTAGCTTAAGATAACTTACCGAAACCCGTCTGAGCGCGCCGCAGTTTGCTGCTCCTTTTAGCATTAGACCACCCGAATCCGAAGCTAATGTTAGCTTGTTCCTCTTCCGGTTTTCGCCAGCTCCGCTCGTTGCACGCGATGAGATTTTGGGAGTTATCGCTGTTCCAGTGAAGACAACACAAAGTTCACCAAGTGTCTCCCGTAAATTAATCTGTAAGGAGAAGGTCCTCTTGCTGCGAGCCTGCTGCGAGGCTGCTGCAAGGCTGTACAGTTGAAGCTCCGCTCCATCGCGCCGGAAGAGGGTCCCGTCGAACCCGGTCCTTCCGCCTGTGGTCCGCTCGTTTAATTTTTGCCGGCTGCGCGTTGGCAGCGATCGCAAATACACTAAAAATTGAACTAAAACATAAAAATAACAATTATACTTTATTTATAAAGCCATTTAAAAAAACACAGCTGCAACAAAGTGCTGTACACATGAAATTAAGAACATATAAACAAAAGATGAGATGAAATCATGAAAAACAACAGTCATGTGTTTAATACAGAAGTGGGTTGAGCCTAACCAGGGGTTGCTAGGTGAGGGGCTGGACTCAGGTTTGATCTGATTGGCTGGCGGCTTGTGACGTCAATAAATGCAGGAAGTGTGAATCCTGGTGTATTTATCAAAAATAAATAAATCTACTTAGAGTAAATAAACCACTGGGTGCATTTTTTTGGCACAAGGACTGTTTTTTTATGAAGTAAATACCCAAAGTTTAGTAAAAAAACATTAAAAAGTGAATTTTGCATGTGTGGTCCCCTTTAACATTTACAACAGAATAGCTTGAGATGGCCACCACTACCAACAAAGACTAAACCAGTTATAACTTGGTCCATTTTGCAGATACTGAGCTAAAATGTGGTCTGGTGTCAAGCAAAACACCATCCATCCATCCATCCATCCATCCATTTTCCTCCGCTTATCCGGGGTCGGGTCGCGGGGGTAGCAGCCTAAGTAGGGAGGCCCAGACTTCCCTCTCCCCAGCCACTTGGAGCAGCTCCTCTGGGGGAATCCCAAGGCGTTCCCAGGCCAGCCGAGAAACATAGTCCCTCCAGCGCATCCTGGGTCTTCCTCTGGGTCTCCTCCCGGTGGGACATGCCCGGAACACCTCACCAGGGAGGCGTCCAGGAGGCATCCTAACCAGATGCCCGAGCCACCTCAACTGGCTCCTCTCGATGTGGAGAAGCAGCGGCTCTACTCCGAGTCCCTCCCGGATGACTGAGCTTCTCACCCTATCTCTAAGGGAGAGTCCAGACACCCTGCGGAGAAAACTCATTTCAGCCGCTTGTATCCGAGATCTCGTTCTTTCGGTCACAACCCAAAGCTCATGACCATAGATGAGGGTGGGAACGTAGATCGATCGGTAAATTGAGAGCTTTGCCTTTTGACTCAGCTCTCTCTTCACCACGACAGACCGGTACAGCGCCCGCTTCACTGCGGACGCTGCACCTATCCGCCTATCGATCTCACGCTCCAGTTTTCCCTCATTCGTGAACAAGACCCCGAGATACTTAAACTCCTCCACTTGGGGCAGGACCTCCTCCCCGACCCGGAGAGGGCATGCTACCCTTTTCCGGCTCAAGACCATGGCCTCGGATTTGGAGGAACTGATCCTCATCCCGGCCGCATCACACTCGGCTGCAAACCGCTCCAGCGAAAGCTGTAGATCACGATCTGATGAAGCCAATAGGACCACATCATCTGCAAAAAACAGAGAAGCGATTCTAAGGCCACCAAAACGGATCCTCTCAACACCTTGGCTGCGCCTAGAAATTCTGTCCATAAAAGTTATGAACAGAATCGGTGACAAAGGGCAACCTTGGCGGAGTCCAACTCTCACTGGAAACGAGCCTGACTTACTGCCGGCAATGCGGACCAAGCTCTGACACCGGTCGTACAGGGACCTAACAGCCCATATCAATGGGCCTGGTACCCCATACTCCCGGAGTACCCCCCACAGAACCCCCCGAGGGACGCGGTCGAATGCCTTTTCCAAGTCCACAAAGCACATGTAAACTGGTTGGGCAAACTCCCACGCACCCTCCAGGACCCTGCTGAGGGTGTAGAGCTGGTCCAGTGTTCCACGACCAGGACGAAAACCACACTGCTCCTCCTGAATCCGAGGTTCGACTATCCGACGGACCCTCCTCTCCAGAACCCCTGAATAGACCTTACCAGGGAGGCTTAAGAGTGTGATCCCCCTATAGTTGGAACACACCCTACGGTCCCCCTTTTTGAATAGGGGAACCACCACCCCAGTCTGCCAATCCAAGGGAACTGCCCCCGATGTCCACGCGATATTGCAGAGTCGCGTAAGCCAACACAACCCCACAACATCCAGAGCCCTAAGGAACTCAGGGCGAATCTCATCCACCCCCGGAGCCCTGCCACCGCGGAGCTTTTTAACCACCTCGGCGACCTCAGCACCAGAGATTGGAGAGCCCGACCCAAAGTCCCCAGGCTCCGCTTCCTCAGTGGAAGACGTGCCAGTAGGATTGAAAGCAAAACACGCAAGCAAACAAGCAAAACACACTCCACACAATAAAGATCACAAAAAATTACAATGTTGTATAAGAACTGACATATTTTTAAAGGTTTTGTTGAGGGGGGAAAACAAGATCATAGTCTAAAACTATGTAAATCCGGTGGCTGAAAATACTGTATGTATTCTTTCAAGACATGTTCAGCCATTTTGCCCCCAATCACAGTGTGAAGAAGAGAAGTTGGAAATATCCTCTTTATGTCTGTCCATCTGTCTTTCCATCCATCTGTCTGTCCATCCATCTATCTGTTCATCCGTTAGTCTGTCCATCTGTGCATGATGTGAGCATAAGAACGTGAAAAAGTGAGGAACTAACTTCCATCGTGTGTGTGGCAGCATCTAGGTGTAAAAAAGGTCTAAAAACTGGGTTACCACTTCACAATTCAAAATGGCCACTGCCATCTATCTATCTATCTATCTATCTATCTATCTATCTATCTATCTATCTATCTATCTATCTATCTATCTATCTATCTATCTATCTATCTATCTATCTATCTATCTATCTATCTATCTATCTATCTATCTATCTATCTATCTATCTATCTATCTATCTATCTATCTATCTATCTATCTATCTATCTATCTATCTATCTATCTATCTATCTATCTATCTATCTATCTATCTATCTATCTATCTATCTATCTATCTATCTGTCTGTCTGTCTGTCTGTCTGTCTGTCTGTCTGTCTGTCTGTCTGTCTGTCTGTCTGTCTGTCTGTCTGTCTGTCTGTCTGTCTGTCTGTCTGTCTGTCTGTCTGTCTGTCTGTCTGTCTGTCTGTCTGTCCGTCCGTCCGTCCGTCCGTCCGTCCGTCCGTCCGTCCGTCCGTCCGTCCGTCCGTCCGTCCGTCCGTCCGTCGTCCGTCCGTCCGTCCATCCATCTATGGTAATCTTCCATATGGATGGATGGATCTATCAATATACAGCATATATATGTGTGTGGCAGTAGCCATTTTGAATTGTGAAAATGTGTGTGTGTGTGTGTGTGTGTGTCTATTATTTGAAGAAACTACACTTTCTAGTTTTTATATCACTTAACAGAATACTTTCTTCCAGTGACTGGGGTGGCTGAAGATTAATGTCTGCTGCCCAAGGCCACCATTGGCCACCCCCTGGCTCTTTACTGGTTTCCCCTAGATCCCACTGGCCCCCATGGTTTACCTGCATTCCCTATTTAATTCCACTCCAGATAAACTCTCATCTCGAAAACTGCAAACGTTAATTTTTCACTTTCCTTCAATGACGGTAGACGTCGGCGCACCACTTGTATATAAACGTCATTATTTCAGAAAATATTTTAGTTGATTTTGTTTGTTGCCAATTTATTAAAAAGAAATTCACAGTAACAAAGTAACTTAAATAGACAACACAACCCCATCCTGTAAAATGATGTTGAATATAATGCTAGTGGTTCAAACTGTACTGTTAAGTGTACAAATGAAGCAGCTGAATCAAACAAAACGAGTCTTATTACTCTGAAATATCACCCAGAGGGCTAACATTCTCCCCATGGGGGTGTCACTGGGGCAGTGAAATCGTCTTTCTACACTACAGTTTTCTAAAAAACAGAAACAAAACCTCCTCTTGTCTGTTTCCAGTCTGCTTTGTTCTTTGTGTGTGATCAGAACAAGCGTTCAGTACAAGCATTTTGTGTGATGAAACATTGAAACAGACTCACAGTAGGAGGGACACACCCCAGTGCTGAGGTTGATTGTAATTGTCTGGGCACAAGATATGCAACAATTTAGTTTTCTTATCTGTTTTATTTTAAATGTCAAAAAGAGGTTCTGACCTTTTCTTTGATTTTTAGGTCAAAGCAGAGATGGGTTTGTCACACTGCACAGAACAGGATCAGCATAAAGAATGTATCCATTTTGTCCTTTCCCAGCACTCCAGCTTGATAAAACCGTCTGTCTTCATGGAGGCTGCGCTCTGTCATTAGTGTTAAGAAAGTACAAGCTTGGAGAAAGAACATAACCCTGAGGGAGGCGAAGGAAGAGAGATCTGTCAGTATGAAAGTCATTTATGGGAGCTTTTTAGCGAGCGTGCAAAGCTCGAAAAAAGCTGCAGAGAAGCTTCACTTCACACTTCAGACTTATCAAGCCACTTACAAGACATCGAAAATCAAATTAGTTACAGCCACCAGCTTTGTTTCAGCAAAAGTAATATGGTTCAAGATATTGAGCTGAGCGAGACATCCCAAAATTTAGATTCTTTAATGTTTTTTTTTTGCCGTTTTCTATTCTATTCATCCATTTTCTTCAGCGTTGACAAAACTACAAAGATGAAGAGTCATAATTCAATCCAGTTCTTTCTTTTTTTTAAAAGTAATTCACTAAATTTTGTCTAACAAGAAACAAAAACAAGACTGGAAGACCAGCTTCTAATAGGGTGTTCACAATTAAAACATTTAGTTAAAAAGACTTTTGTGTTCGTGGTCAAACAAATTCTACAGAGAACAAATCTAGCTGATTGAGACAGATTTACTTTCTCAAGGAATTTTAAATGCTAAAAGAAATAAAAAAAAGGCGTTCAATACAGAAACAACTGGACTTTATTTGTAACAGAAGACGTTTCGCTTCTCATCCGAGAGGCTTTCTCAATTCGAATTGAGAAAGCCTCTCGGATGAGAAGCGAAACGTCTTCTGTTACAAATAAAGTCCAGTTTCTGTATTGAACGCCTTTTTTGATTTTATAATGTCCTGGATGACTGAGAATCTTCACCAGCATATTGCTAAAAGAAAGAAATCAAGCACATCTCCATAGTTGCTTTTTTTGTGACAATTTTCTACATATGAATTTTTACTGGGTAGATCCAAGTGAGATGAATACATAAAACAAGCATTTTTTTAATGCTTTTACCAGCAGGATGGGGTCAAAGGTCAATTTGAGATCAAAACACACTTTAATTAACAAAAGGTGAACAGCTCTAGTTCATTTTTAATTTTCCATCCATCATCTTTATCCGCTTCTTCCTTTTTTGAGTCATCGGGTTCACTGGTGCCCATGTCCAGCTATCACTGTGCAAGAGGCGTGGGACAACACCCTAGACTGGTCTCCAGTCGATCACAGGGACACTTAGAGACAAACGAGACAAACAACCATTCACTCTCTCACTCACACCTAGAGACAATGTAGAGTTACCAATGAGACGAACTTGCATGTTTTTGGTCTGTGGGAGGAAATTGGAGTACCTGGGGAAAACCTACAAATGCACAGAGAGAACATGCAAACTCCACCCAGAAAGGTCCTGGGCTGGGATTTGAACTGGTAACCTTCTCGCTGAGAGGCAACAGCTCTACCAACTGATCCACTATGCCACCTAATGTTTAATTATTGTTGTATAAACATTTTGACACTACTGGAAGTGATTACTGTTGATAATCAAGAGTCGTCTGCATAAAGAGTGAGTGTGATTCTTCAAATATAACATGATGTTGTGAACGTTGATGCTGACACCCTGAAGCTTTCTTTGGCTTTATATTTTTGCATCATTTGACCATAGTTCCCATCTATTTGTATTTTTTGTGTGTGTCTCTGAATTAATCTTTGAATATTGTGGCAGACTGGTTTGTGCGTATATTTTTTATAAAGAACATTTCAGAACATGCCTCTTTTACAATGTAGATAAAAATGTATATTATGTTTGTATTTTATTGATAATTCAATTATCCAAAACTTTTAGATTTGTCATGTTCACTTCACATTGTAAGGTATAAAGTCTGATTGCACAAATGAGGTTTTGTTTTGTTGTTCATGCAGAGTTCAAAAACACCAACACGTCTCCAACTCTTAAACATCTTCCATAATCTCAATCAGTTGTTATAATTTCTGTAAAACGATTCTTAAGAAAGAAACAGGAGCACCATTGTTTACTGTTTGTTGTAAGAACATTGACAAAAGAGCTGGATATTGATCTCAAACAAACCTCTGACTGGTCTTAATGGTTTATGACTGGTCCAGAGTGTCCCCTGCCTCTCAATGACTGCTGGAGATAAACACCAGCCCCCTGACTGTATTGTTTTGCACTATTAGTGTTAAGAGTATTTCTTAGTTTACATCTTAGATCCTTATTACTGTTTATTTTTACAATTTATATTTTTGCTATTGGTGTATGTAACTGGGACCCTGTGTACACCATTTCATTCCACTTCATGTACCACATGAGATACGAATGATAATAAAACCTACATGAACTTGAACTTGATAATCAGGCCTGAGGGGAATTAATAGGCCCAAGCCAATTCATACACTAAAATACAAATTGGCCGGAGTGTACTTTAGTATTGGTACCTTTAACCCCAAGTATAGTTTGAACTGGGGTTATACTACGGTCTGTTACACCAGATTGTAGTACATGAGAAAATTTAAAAAAATATGTAGATGTGTAGATGGATATCTGAAAGATATGCACCATAACTCATGTTCCCTGAAGGAAGGGAACGAGGTGCAACATACTTGCTATGTGAATTGCGCCCCCGCGCGATTACCTGAAGGAATATACTCACGCCTTTACGGATAGGGGTGTCATCGCTGCGCCAGAGGCCCCGCCCTCTGGATACTTAAGCGGCTTGCGCCACTCCATCTTTCTCCTTTCAGCATTGAAAAGGGCCAGCTATGTTGCACCTCGTTCCCTTCCTTCAGGGAACATGAGTTATGGTGCATAACTTTCAGTTCCCTTTCAGTCTGGTCTCTCAGTGCAACATACTTGCTATGGGAACGTAATCCATTCACGTCCTTGAAATGCTCAGTAAAATGCATGCTAGAGTGAACGTCTGCCCTTGACCAGCAGGTATCTCAAAGCTGCTTTCTACTGTGTGTTAGAAAGGACAGCCTGAGTGACGTCACCCGTAGTAACATCCAAACTGTAATGCTTTGCAAAAGTGTTTAATGAGCTCCAATTCGTAGCAGCGGAAATGTCTGCGACTGGTACACCCTTGAATAATGACCAGGAAGTGGCCAAGCCCCTAGTGGAGTGAGCATGCACTCCAGAGGGTACCTGTTGACCTTTGCTACTGTTTTTTTTTTTTTTTTTTCTTTCGGCTTTTTTCCCTGCGTTAGGGGTCGCCACAGCGAACTGGTCGCACGAAGATTTGGCAGTTTTTACGCCGGATGCCCTTCCTGACGCAACCACAGACCACCGAGCAACCACAGCCCTCTGTGTGGAGCAGAGAGCTGATATCTAGGGTTCCCGGGGGAGCAGATGGTGTGGGTTAAGGGCCTTGCTCAAGGGCCCAGAGTGGGGCAGATGAGGGTGGAGACAGGTGTGACCGCTTCACTTATCCCACCCACATCTTTGATGTTGTCGGTACCGGGGCTTGAACCGGCGATCTTCCGATCACAAGCTCACCTTCTTAACCTCTGCGCCACCACTCCCAC
>JBBPBX010007530.1:0-36565 GCA_038048925.1 Garcialebias charrua
GGATGGAGTGGATGGAGAAAAGTATCATAAGTGATTTGTGACAAAAGGGTGTCAGCAAAGGTCAAAGGAAAAGTTTACAAGACAGTGAGACCAGTTATGTATGTTGTATGTTCTGAAGACAGAGACATGGTCAAGAAGACAGGAGACAGAACTGGAAGTAGCAGAAATGAAGATGTTGAAATTCTCATTAGGAGTGACAAGGATGGATAAGATTAGAAATGAGATCATCAGAGGTACAGCACAGGTTGAACAACTGGGAGATAAAGTTAGAGGACACACTGAGATGGTTTGGACATGTCCAGAGGAGGGTCAGTGGTTTGGACAAGTCCAGAGGAGGGTCAGTGGGTATACATTATATTGGTAGAATGATGTTAGAAATGCAGCTGCCAGGAAAAAGACAAAGAGGAGATATACGGATGCAGTTTGAGGGGACATGGAGGTTGGAGTGAGGACAGAGGATGCAGGGGGCACAGTGATATGGAGGACAACCACTTGTAGCGACCACTGAAGAGGGAAAAAAAGCCATAGAGTTCTGAGCTGCAGGAGGGTGAACCGGATCCATCTGTGAACTGGTTCACAGAATAATCCAAACTCTGAGGACTGAAGCAGACTCACCAAAGAAATAAAATAAAACACAGTCGTGAAAATTTACTTGAATGTCTTTTTTAAAAAAGCATCTGTTGGTAGTCCAACAAAGTCAGGTCCTCTGGACAGATTCTTCTTGTTGAAACTTTTCATCTTTAATCCAAAAGACTTCAGTCTGAGGAGCTGCAATAAACTCAGTTTTATAAATAGCACCTTCTCATAGTGGATCAACCAGTCTGTTGGTTGTCTGTTGTTACCAATCTGTTGGTGGTGCTCAAACAGCTAGATGGCTGGCTTGTGATGGCTCATGAATTTTTGTCAACTTCTATATTTGGTTTGTTTAAAACTGTTAAGTTTTTCTCACAAGCAAAAAGCTATGGTGTTTGCTTTTACAGCCCAGTGTAAAGGCTGAAAACAGAAGGATGTTTTGGTTTGAAACTGTGTTTGTAAGATTAATCTGTTGGTAACTTTGACAGGAACTGTTAGAAATCACACAGGGGAAACATGCAACTGTTTAAAAAAAAAAAATAATAATCATAATCATAATCAAACCACAGAAAACTGGTAGGTTTCAACATCTGAGGATGCTGTAAGTTAGAAGACTAATGATATTAAAGGGGACCACACATGCAAAATTCACTTTTTAATGTTTTTTTACTAAACTTTGGGTATTTACTTCATAAAAAAACAGTCCTTGTGCCAAAAAAATGCACCCAGTGGTTTATTTACTCTAAGTAGATTTATTTATTTTTGATAAATACACCAGGATTCACACTTCCTGCATTTATTGACGTCACAAGCCGCCAGCCAATCAGATCAAACCTGAGTCCAGCCCCTCACCTAGCAACCCCTGGTTAGGCTCAACCCACTTCTGTATTAAACACATGACTGTTGTTTTTCATGATTTCATCTCATCTTTTGTTTATATGTTCTTAATTTCATGTGTACAGCACTTTGTTGCAGCTGTGTTTTTTTAAATGGCTTTATAAATAAAGTATAATTGTTATTTTTATGTTTTAGTTCAATTTTTAGTGTATTTGCGATCGCTGCCAACGCGCAGCCGGCAAAAATTAAACGAGCGGACCACAGGCGGAAGGACCGGGTTCGACGGGACCCTCTTCCGGCGCGATGGAGCGGAGCTTCAACTGTACAGCCTTGCAGCAGCCTCGCAGCAGGCTCGCAGCAAGAGGACCTTCTCCTTACAGATTAATTTACGGGAGACACTTGGTGAACTTTGTGTTGTCTTCACTGGAACAGCGATAACTCCCAAAATCTCATCGCGTGCAACGAGCGGAGCTGGCGAAAACCGGAAGAGGAACAAGCTAACATTAGCTTCGGATTCGGGTGGTCTAATGCTAAAAGGAGCAGCAAACTGCGGCGCGCTCAGACGGGTTTCGGTAAGTTATCTTAAGCTAACACTAACAGTAAGTCAAATGAGTAATAAAAAAAGAGCTAATTTTAAAACAACAACACATTACAGATACTGGCTGTTACAGAGGGCGTGAACAGATCGTTGAAGGGCGTGGACTTCAAGAAACCGGTCGTTCAAAACGAAAGTTAAAAATGGCAGAATTAAAAAGGGTATAATTGATTATCTAATAATTATTTTGTGCATTAAATTGAAGGAATAGGGTCTGGATATCCCACAGAAATACCATAAAAATTTAAAAAATACATCTGAGGTCCCCTTTAAAGAAAGCTAACTTGAGTTTGTTGATACCAGTTAAAATGTTGTTGACTGTCGTCTCATCGGGACAGTAAACAACCTTCTGCATCGGTAATCAACAGAGGCAGAAACCTGATTAGTGAAAATAAATCAGAGAAACGTGAAATGCCTTGTTGTTGGAGCTGAGGCCACCTGAGCCTCCAGCAGGACATTACCAGGACGGACACAACGAGTCAGCGTCTGTCGCTTCCTGTGGACATCAGGACAAACATGACTCAGCCCGTCCTCAGCAAGGAGGACGCTCCTGTCCATTTTTAGACTGCCTTCTTTACATTCAAACATCATTATCACCCAGCTTCATGGTGGCAGGTGCGCATGTGGTTTCCTGTGTCTGTTAACAAAATAGCTGATGAAGCACTGGATGAATTGGAAATGTGGCTAAAGCTCAGTCATTTCTAGCGGAGCTAAACTTGGTGTGGTAGTATCAGAGAGTCATCCTCAACACACCGTGTTCTACAAGAGCACAAGATCTGTTCCATTTCATGTAGGCTTCGCCCTTTAAACCACACCTTATTAGGTTAATCACAACATCAACAATGACAAGATCCTGGGATTCCCCCAGAACACCAGGTCCGCTTCCACTGACGGCGGGACTGTGACTCGCCAATGTTTGTGACATACCGGATCGATCCTCTGCTGTAGTGCTGGGCGATATGACGATATATATCGTGGGGACGATAGAAACGTGTCTATCGTGCTACTTTCCTTCTATAATCTCTATCGTGATAAATAAGAATAAAAAAATAACTGACGCAAAGAAGCTTCATATTGTGGTTTTGCGAGATGACGGCGCTGCTTTACGTTTGACGCACACGCGGGTTTGCGGCACATGCTTTACGTTGTTAAACTCGAGAGCAATGGAGACGCAGGAGCATGAAGCCGGTGTCACAACAAGGAGAAACAGCTGCACAGGCAGCCCAAGAAGAACTTTTACCAAAAAGAAGGGGAAGCTCACCTTGTTAGCTTCCATTATTTCGCTCCACTGAAACTTGGACACAAAATGGGTCCAGAGGACACGAACCCAGAGTCCAACCGAGTCCGAACTCGAGTCCAGTTAACCAATACAAAACAGACCAGAGACATAACAGAACCGGAATCAAACGCAACGTTTTCTCTTTTCTGTTTCTTGCCTCGTTTACTCCAGCTTCCAGAGCGGATTTCTTCTTCGTGGGTTTTATTAGCAGCCGTCGTTTTACCACCACCTGCAGGAAAAATTTGGACCAAAGTAGAATTTTACTTGATTTTATCACTTGTTTTATTTGATTTTTGCTTTCGTTGCACTTTGTAGCACTTTTGAGATTTTTATTATTGAAAAGTACGTTATAAATTAAATTTATTATAATTATTATTATTAACTCCTTTTCTACTTGGTCCAAATTTTTCCTGTACACACACACACATCGTGTTGTATATATCGTGATACATATTGTTATCGTGATATAAAAAAGTCCATATGATTTTTTTCCATATCGCCCAGCACTACTCTGCTGTACAAACCATTTCTGTAGCCGACGCATAGTTAATAAACCTAGTTTCACAACTGCGTGGGCCGACGCCATCATTCCCAATAAACGCATTATTGACAACGCTGGTACAGATCTGTGATGCTGGACATACCGGAGGAGTGACGTCGGCGAGTCCTTCCTCTGGTCTGACAAGACTGCCGTCATGCTTTCGGTACAGAAAACAACCCCTAAGAATGTTATTTTTTGTGCTGGAACCACAGAGCTTTTCTCACAGTTTATTGTGAAACCCAGGCACGATAGGTGATTCACTAGATCGACTGTCTGGGCTTCTGCTTCCTGTCTCGAGCCAGACAGAAGTAGAAGATTGTCGAGGTAGAACTGAATCCTGACGCCCCTTGAACGCAACGGTTCTAACGTTGCTTCGATAATTTTCGTGAAAGTTCGGGGAGCTAACGCATACCCGAAAGGGAGGCGGTTGAACTCGTAACTGACCCCTTGGAACGCAAATCTAAGGAACTTCCAGTGTTTGGTTACTATGGGAACGTGGAAGTAAACGTTACGAAGGTCTATGCTCACTAACCAGTCCCCTCTCGTCACATACTCAAGGACACGTTTTGTTGTCAACATATGAAAGGCGCGAGTCATAATGTGTTTGTTGAGGAGTGATAAATCTAAAATCGGTCTCAACCCTCCTGACTTCTTAGGGACGAGGAAGTATTTTGAATAAAACCCGGTCCTCTCCTCGTTGGGAAGAACTCCGGAAATGACGTGTTTTGTCAATAGTTCCTGAAATTCCGACTGAAGCGCTAAACCTTGCTCTGTTTTGGTTAGCTTCGTTTGTAGCACCCCGTTGAATTTGGGTGGTGTTCCCGCAAACTGCAGGGAATAGCCCTTGCAGACTGCTCGCTTTAGCCATTTGCTTAGCGAGCAAGACTAGAGCCACTCGGCACTGTGATTTGACAGCGGTGTTGCTTGTCTGTCCTGTTTCACGACAAAAGATAGCCTGGCCTCTACCGTCACCAAGCGGACAGAGTCCGCATTGGTCCATGGGAGGCCCTCCGAGAAAGGGGCATTCACCGAGCGCCGCGTCACAGCTGTTGCTCGGCTCTTCGTTTGAAACTGGCAGGCAAGACAAACATCTTTTTTTGAACAATTTGTTGTCTGTACTCACTTCAGGGTGACTGAGAGGAAGAGTAACCGCAAAAGTCCTGGTTTGAACGAATGATTCAACACCAGGCTCATGGTTTTTAACGCGGCTTGAGAGAACGGCGGCATCTCTGACTCGCATGCGTGTCGTGCAGCTCTTCGTTTGTTGACATCTGAAGGAGCTGGCCCCCACCCTCGTGTGGGGAGGTGGGGCTGGGGAGGTCACAGAGAGGTCTGAGCCTGCACCTGTCAACCGACCTGATGCTTGAATGTTGCAGAAACTCACATTTTGTGCAGAATCGCTGAGTAGTTTAACACCAGAAACAAAACACTTTTGTGGAGATGTGTTTACATACCTTGAACAGGAAGGGTTTAACGAGTCTAAATGAGAAACACTGTTTTTTACAACAGATTATTTATTTACACTCAAATAAACGCTCAGATCAGTTCCTCCAAATCCGAGGCCATGGTCTTGAGCCGGAAAAGGGTAGCATGCCCTCTCCGGGTCGGGGAGGAGGTCCTGCCCCAAGTGGAGGAGTTTAAGTATCTCGGGATCTTGTTCACGAATGAGGGAAAACTGGAGCGTGAGATCGATAGGCGGATAGGTGCAGCATCCGCAGTGAAGCGGGCGCTGTACCGGTCTGTCGTGGTGAAGAGAGAGCTGAGTCAAAAGGCAAAGCTCTCAATTTACCGATCGATCTACGTTCCCACCCTCATCTATGGTCATGAGCTTTGGGTTATGACCGAAAGAACAAGATCTCGGATACAAGCGGCTGAAATGAGTTTTCTCCGCAGGGTGGCTGGACTCTCCCTTAGAGATAGGGTGAGAAGCTCAGTCATCCGGGAGGGACTCGGAGTAGAGCCGCTGCTTCTCCACATCGAGAGGAGCCAGTTGAGGTGGCTCGGGCATCTGGTTAGGATGCCTCCTGGACGCCTCCCTGGTGAGGTGTTCCGGGCACGTCCCACCGGGAGGAGACCCAGAGGAAGACCCAGGACGCGCTGGAGGGACTATGTTTCTCGGCTGGCCTGGGAACGCCTTGGGATTCCCCCGGAGGAACTGCTCCAAGTGGCTGGGGAGAGGGAAGTCTGGGCCTCCCTACTTAGGTTGCTACCCCCGCGACCCGACCCCGGATAAGCGGAAGAAGATGGATGGATGGATGGATAAACGCCATCAGTACACACACCTCCTACGCACCGTCACTTTTTATATTGATCCTTCTTGTAGTCCTGATGCTGGCCGGCCCATGGCTGACGATGGCCCCTGGCTCGAGGCGCCCCGGGCCTCTGGAAGGACTGAGGAGAGTGATTTCTCAGTGGGGGTGGTGGCAGCGGCGCCGAGAAGGTCGAGGTGGGTGCAGAGCGTCGCTGTTGCTGGCGGAAGCCTCTGCCTTGGTCGCGTACGCAGATGGAGCCGCGCGCAGAGCGGGGTTCTGGTCTGGGCAACACTGTGTGCTTCCTCACCTGCTCCAATGCCTCTGATGAGGAACGCAGCTGCTCAAAAACAGAGCGGAAGTGCTCGCCGAAGAGCCTATCGCTCGATATTGCGCCCCCCCCCCAGCAGATCCTTCTTCAGCACATCCGGGATGGATGACGACTGCCCTAGTTACAACTGTCTCTGCAGGATTGTTGCCCGTGCAACGATGCGGGACACACAGATCGCCTGAACAGTGCACAGGTTGGTAATCACGTCCGCCGCGTCTCCGACCGTGGCGTCTGATGAAACCCGCCCGATGCTGAGCGCCAATAGCGCAATGTTGTTCGAGGCCGCACCAACCCGAGCTGCACACTGGTGGATTCAGTCCTGCATCTTCGCAGCGAGCTGGTCTGGTTTTGGTTAGCTTCGTTTGTAGCACCCCGTTGAATTTGGGTGGTGTTCCCGCAAACTGCAGGGAATAGCCCTTGCAGACTGCTCGCTTTAGCCATTTGCTTAGCGAGCAAGACTAGAGCCACTCGGCACTGTGATTTGACAGCGGTGCTGCTTGTCTGTCCTGTTTCACGACAAAAGATAGCCTGGCCTCTACCGTCACCAAGCGGACAGAGTCCGCGTTAGTCCATGGGAGGCCCTCCGAGAAAGGGGCATTCACTGAGCGCCGCGTCACAGCTGTCTCTCGGCTCTTCGTTTGAAACTGGCAGGCAAGACAAACATCTTCTTTTGAACAATTTGTTGTTTGTACTCACTTCAGGGTGACTGAGAGGAAGAGTAACCGCAAAAGTCCTGGTTTGAACGAATGATTCAACACCAGGCTCATGGTTTTTAACGCGGCTTGAGAGAACGGCGGCATCTCTGACTCGCATGCGTGTCGTGCAGCTCTTCGTTTGTTGACATCTGAAGGAGCTGGCCCCCACCCTCGTGTGGGGAGGCGGGGCTGGGGAGGTCACAGAGAGGTCTGAGCCTGCACCGGTCAACCGGCCTGATGCTTGAATGTTGCAGAAACTCACATTTTGTGCAGAATCGCTGAGTAGTTTAACACCAGAAACAAAACACTTTTGTGGAGATGTGTTTACATACCTTGAACAGGAAGGGTTTAACGAGTCTAAATGAGAAACACTGTTTTTTACAACAGATTATTTATTTACACTCAAATAAACGCCATCAGTACACACACCTCCTACGCACCGTCACTTTTTATATTGATCCTTCTTGTAGTCCTGATGCTGGCCGGCCCATGGCTGATGATGGCCCCTGGCTCGAGGCGCCCCGGGCCTCTGGAAAGACTGAGGAGAGTAATTTCTCAGTGGGGGTGGTGGCAGCGGCGCAGAGAAGGTCGAGGTGGGTGCAGAGCGTCGCTGTTGCTGGCGGAAGCCTCTGCCTTGGTCGCGTACGCAGATGGGGCCGTGCGCAGAGCGGGGTTCTGGTCTGGGCAACACTGTGTGCTTCCTCACCTGCTCCAACGCTTCTGATGAGGAGCGCAGCTGCTCAAAAACAGAGCGGAAGTGCTCGCCGAAGAGCCCATCGCTCGATTCAGTCCTGCATCTTCGCAGCGAGCTGGTCACCAGGCGATGGCGGCGTGATCTGCTTCCCGATGTGTTTGGATGCTCGAACGCCGAACACCGCTGACAGACTTGGTTCGAGTGGGGGCAATGCTGGGAAGTCCTGGGCTGTGAGCCCGCGCACCCTGGTCACGGGCGAGTACGACGCCATCGGTGCTCCCAGTCTGAGGGGGTCTTTAAACACGCTCCGCAGGAGGGACATCACACCTGCGACGTCTGGCCAGCGAGGTTCTGTTGCGCCGCCCTGTTTAAGCGCAAACTTTCCCGCCAGGAGCGAGGATGTCGCTTTGGTGGTGCCTTCAGGCACAGACATGCCACACACGTCCGCAGCCCACCTTATAATCCCGGGGAGGACGTTGAAGAGGGAGGAGTGGCTGCCTTGCGCCCCCGGGGTCTCAGCCGGGGGGGAGGTGGTGACTCCATGGCGCTGGCGACTGAGCCTGCCTGGATGCAGCTGTTGACAGCAGGAAGGGCGTCGGTTCCGGTCCTTCTGGTGCGTGGTCCGGGATGTGCACGTCGGACGGTTCGGATCCCTGTTCGTCCCGCGCTTACCTGAGGACAGGGCGGGACTCGGCAGCTAGTATTCTCCTGGGGATGGAGGAAAGGCGAGGCTGGCTCCGAGCCTTCAACGGAGGGAGGACCGCTGCCACTAGCTGTCTAAGAGCAGGCTACGTTGGCTAGGTCTCGTAGCCACCCGCACGCCGCTACTTCCACCGCCGGCTGGTGCTCCGGGACTCCGACGGAGAAGAGCTCCACTCGACGCACGCTAGGCAGGGACAATGGGGCCCCATCGCCTGCTGCGTGTGTGCGGCTGCGCGTGTGCGGCTCCGATGCACGTCTCACACAGGTTGTGCAGGTCGGAGGCCAGGATGAAGCCCACGCCGCAGCCTGGGCAGATTTTGAATGAAGGTCTAGACATTATAGTTTTCGTTGTTTGTGAAGAAAAAATCGGGAGCAGAATTATAGTCCACCCTGATTTTATAGTGGACATAAGTGGGGCCCACAGCAGGTGGGCGTGGACTAAAAGTCTTCAATGTTGTTGCGAAGCGCGCGGGATTAACCCAATAAGGTGTGGTTTAAAGGGCTACGCCTACACTCATAGAATCTTGGGTTACAATACGTATTAACCATCGTTTTAAACGTTCAGGATGGCAGGCAACATGCATTCCTTCAAGGAATGTTAATTTATTAATGAGATCACGTTCATGTCATCATCTCTGTCTGAGTCAGCAGCTCTGTGAAGAATGAACAGAGAAACATTAAAAACTACAAATCTTCTGGAGACTGCCCACGTTTTATTTAGGGCTCAGTGCCCTGAGATGACTTCTGTTGCAACTTGGAGCTGTATAAATAAACTGAATTGAATCTAATTATCTACAGATTCACAGCAATATTCAAATGACAGATATTTTCAATACTTTGATATATTTTTATATATTTGATATTTTATCAAATTTATTCATTTTAAAATACAGAACATTACAAAACAATCCCATAAACGATAAGAATACAAAATATAAAATGAAAGGTAGCAGAAAGAAGAAAAAATTCTTATTATATCTGCCCCTTTTTTCAAACAATCAGTTCAAACAATAATAATCTTCCAGTAACAGTACAAAATGAATAACTCTTTCTAATTTTCTAACTAATACAATACACATTACGCTACTTCATTTTTTTTTTAACAATTCAGTTTTGATCATTTTCTTAAATGTACACATTGACTTGGCATTTTTAACTTCATTCTCCAAACCATTCCATAATCCAATTCCCTGGATTGAGGTAGACCGTCCCTTCAAACTAGTTCTGTATTTTGGTTTTACAAATATCTCTGTCCCCTTAAGATTATAACAACTTTGTCTTTTAACAAAATGTATTTGGATATTTAAAGGTAATGTATTATTCTGAGCCATATACATAACTGATCAAATATTATAATCTACCAAATCATGGAACTTCAATAACTTCAGTTGATAAAATAATGTGCTTGATGGATGACAGTAATGTTTTCTAGTGATAATTCTAACAGCTCTTTTCTGGAAAACAAAAAATAGGCTTTGTGATTGTTTTACACGCTTTCCCCAAACATCAATACAATAGATTAAGTGTGGAACAATGATTGTTATACAACAAATACAGAGCTTTATCATTTAATAAGTCTCTGACTTTGTACAGTACTGCATTGCAATAGATTTAGCCATTTTTATTCTTACAGAATTTATGTGTCGTTTCCATGTCAGTTTGTCATCAATGATAACACCCAAAAACTTCACCTCACTCACTCTACAAATCTCAACACCCTCAATTTTGAATGGAACATCAATAGTTTTCTTTTTATTACTGAATATCATGTAATTAGTTTTATCTAGATTCAATGATAATTTATTAATCTAAAAAAGCTTAGTCTGGTCCTCTGGACATTCAAGAGGACCAGATTTAGCTTTTTTAGATTTTTCTACCTGGATTATTGAGCATGCATCAGGATAATTTATTAAGTTAAACCAAGTTTGTATTTTGACAAATTCTGTCTTCATCAACTCCAACATCTGTTCTATATCTTTACCCAAACAAAACAAATGTGGTATCATCTGCAAAAAGGACACATTTAAGGAGTCCTGACACATTTACCAAGTCATTCACATATCGAATAAATAACTTTGGTCCAAGTACAGAACCTTGAGGAATTTTAATATTCGGTATGGTCTCTCTAACCCTCGATACAGACTAGAGTACACAGCTCATCAGGTCGTGTTCAGAGTACTTTGACAAGCTCAGCTAAAAGGTCTAAAACCTCTGTCCTACAACAGAAATGCCTGAAGAAATTCTTCAAGTCATTCTCAACGTGATGCTGACAGCAAGTTACAAAAAATTAGCTGTGGTGTGATATAATTAATAGGAACTTGATTAATTAGCCTGTTAATTAAGTGGTTGATTATTAACCCTTTCCAGGTATTCAGTTTTGGCCTTGACATCTGTCAGTCAACAGAAAATAAAAAGCTGGTGTTTTTATTTATTTGGGTTGGTCAGCAATGAGTTTCAGTTAATTATTTTAATTATTAAGCAAAAAGTCACTCAGTTTGATGATTTACAGATTACGGGTAGTAGAAATTAAGAGCTATGTTTTCACACTGCGTCTCAGATCATGGCCATCAGACAGAACCATTACGTTTGGTGTTGGGTTATTGACAGAACTCATTTCAGCGAGTGCTTTTCGCCTGAATAATTTCCAGAAAAACCATGTTTCACTGACAGGACCCTGAGTTGGCTGTGATTCGCCTTAATACTGCTGCTTTCAGAACCACGGTGTGTTCAGGTCCATTTGGCCTCTAAAGGAAACCAACTGCCAGACACACCTAGTACCTGTTCATCGTCTTCTGCAGACAATCCCTTACCTTCCCAGTAACAAGCATCAGGTGGCGATTTCGCAGCCTACAAGTGTCTGGCGCTGCCTACTCTTGACAATTTTTTTCTTTCATTTGGACCAATCAACATGCCGGCGCAATGGTCACATGACTGATTTAAGTCGCTCTAGTCAGGAAAGACACAGCCTCTCAGCAACTCCATTTTAATTTGTTTCAAAAGTACGGACTTAAAAGTACACACCAATTGTTTTTATCGTGTTGATAGGCCATGTAAAACCAGAGTTTTTATAAATAATCCACACCACAGCTTTTTCTGAAAATCATCGTTATATCAGAAGTGCATTGGAACGAGAGGCTGCTGCAAAGACGTGCAGTCTCAGGGACAAAACTCCCCCATCATCACCCTCCACTTTCACCTCCCAACCCCGAAAACAGATAAAACAGCCTCCCCGGAGGCTCGGAAGTTATTTGTCAAGCACCAAAAACTGTACAGGAAGAAGAAAAAGGCACAGAAGTTGAATGGAGTTTGGCACATTAAAGTCGCAGCGAGAGCAGGAGTGAGTCATGAGGTTTGAGAGATATGTGATATTTAGTGTGTTTGGGTTTTAGAGTTAAAAGTGTTTCTCCTACTGTTATCCAAGGAGGGCGCCCTACCATGTCAACAGAACCGAGCACCTCGCCTACCAAACGCATGCACACACCCCCACCCATCGACACTGACGTAGTGCTAGGTAACCCCCGACCTACGACCCCATCGACCTGCGAACCACGGGACTTACGAACATATCATATTTAATAAAAATATGAATTAAAAAAAAAAATATATATATATATTTTTTTTTTTTTTTTTTTTTGTGTTTAAATGTTCTTAATTTCATGTGTACATCACTTTGTTGCAGCTCTGGTTGTTTTAAAGGCTTTATAAATAATAATTATGATAAAAAAGATCATTTCTGATCATTTTTGAGCAATTTTTGAGCAATTTTGGGAAACAGGAAGTAGGTCTTCAGTTTACACGGTCACAAATTAATGTAGAACACCGGACGCTATTTAAGGTTCAGTCACTGGGGTCTCCGGTCACAAATTAATGTAGAACACCGGACCGGACGCCATCTTAGGTTAGCTGCCGAGAGCTGGACGAAGACTGGTGACCAGGATGGCTTCATATGGATTAATTACTAGCTGGAAACGTCTCTGTGAACTTTGTGGATGTCTCAGGCAGCGGATTTATCGCCGATCGTGCCAGGCCGCCGTGCGAACACCTCCGGCCGGCCTGGCTACACCTCCGGCCTGGCTAGCTCCAGAGCTAACACTGGAGCTAACACGGGAGCCGGCCTTTTGAACACTGGTGACCAGGATCGCATCATGTGGATTAATTACTAGCTGGAATAGCTCTGTGGACGTCTCAGGCTGGAGCAGCGGCTGGAGCAGGAGCTGCAGATTGATCGCGCCGCCGCTCCAACACTAGCTCATGGCTTGGCTAGCAGAAGCTAGCCAGCTAGCTAACACAGGCCTGGAGCAGCTGCGGTGGCCCGCGCTGCTCGGCCCGAAAACAATCAACGCATGGCAACCTAAGATGTCGGCTTTGACCATCTCAAAGTAAGAAAATATATTTTTATTTATTCTGTAAATGTGAATAGCAATGTTTAACATTACAGTACACTACTTTACATGCTTAAATGTGTGCGCGCGCTCCGTTAGCATGATAAATAAAGGTTGAATGAATGAATGAATGAATAATTTTTTTTTTAAATATAATTTTCACCCCCTACCTACGAACGGATCGAGCTGCGAACCGTTCTTAGGTCCCGATCTCGTTCGTAACACGGGGGTTCCCTGTACATTTTGCGCAATACAGGTGTGCTAGCTCAAAAGCTAGGCTGAACCCTCACACAAACCCCCCACCCCGAAAACTGTCGGTACAAACAACGAGCAGCTCCCCCCCCAGTCGACAAAAATCACAGACAAGATGAGCGCCCCAGCAAATTTTTGAACATGTGGAGAAGCTGCAGACACAGAGGAGGATGAAACCGCTGAAGAACCTCTCAGACAGAGAAGATCATGAAGGAGAAAAACAGTCTGAGAATGACAGAAAGGACTTTGTTGATGGAGAATGATCATGATTTGTTTTATTAGAGGAAAGAGAGGAAGCGCAAACCAAGCCCCACAAGGAGTAAATGAGTGCCTGTGGCCCAATGAGGAAAAAGGAGGTGTGATTGTATCCAGAGGAGCTTTGCTGCAGCCTCTCGCTGTAATGTGCTTCAGGTATGACGATAATTTTCAGAAAAAATATGTGCTGTGGGTTATTTATTATAACTATTGTTTTACTTGGCATATCAACACGATTTGAAAACTCATGTGTACTGTACCGGTAGTTCAAGTCTGTACTTCTGACACAAATTAAAATAGAGTCTGACAGGCTGTGTCTTTCCCGCTAGAGTGACTGAAATCGGTCATGTGACGCACCGGCGCGTCGACTGGCTCTAAAGGGGAAAAATATATAGTCAGGGTAGACGGTGAAATTGCCAACTGCTAGAGAAGGTAGCCTCTGATTGGGCCAAGAAAACCAAGCATCAGTTCTGAGCTCTGGAGAACAAGATGAGGGTGTATTAATTAAGGAAAATACACTTTTTTTAATTACCATAAAATAAATATTTTGTCAGTTTAACAAAATAAACTGTAGTGTAGTTTTTAAACAAACAAACGAATTAAATTGTTAAAATTTTAAATATATATTTTACGTTATTTTTTGTGTAAAAATATTTAAAACTAATATTTTGAAGCAGTTAAATAAGGTGGTTGATTTTCCCCCCGAGGAACATGAAGTCATAAAGTTAAAGGGTTAAAACGGTCTTTTTCAAATGCATATGATGCTTTTGATGTGGATCAGATTTCATTAGCTTGTCTTACAGAAAAAGTGAAGTTTTTGAGCTGCATGCATTCAGCTGTGACTGCTGCAAGATGAACAATAAAGATAAATTCATTATAAAACAATTCTTTAGATTCTTGAACATGTGTTAACTCGCTCTACAACATTGATTGACAGCTGCTGATGATTATGACTTCATAACCCTTTCCATGGCTGTGATGCTGTTAAGACATTTCATCAGTGATCAGTGAAGTCTGCGTTCACAAACACTTTCACTGCACAGAACATCTGTACACTGTATACGCTTGGGAAACGACTCCAGCCTCCTACTCTAAAAGTTAGTGAGAAGCCTGGATCCCTGACACACCTGGTATCTTTTCATTCATTCAATCTTTATTTATACAGGTTAGTCTCATTGAGCCTTGAGGACTCATTTACAAGAGACCGGTTTTAACAAAGAATGATAACAGCGGAGAATCATAAGCAAAAACTGAAAATACATGTAAATGGAAGAAAATTATATTAAAAAATGAACCAAAAACAGCTACATGATAAAGTGATGTAGAATAATAAACAGTGACATGTCTGCATTGGTTTTTCCCATGAACTTAACAGGTGTTTGAAGCCACTTAGAGGTCAAGAGCTTCAGATCTTTTTGTAAGATATTCCAGGAAGCAGGAACGGAGTAGGAGAAGGTCCTTTTGCCTAGTTCAGTCCTCACTGAGGGAACACTGCAGGTAATCATGTCCTGAGAGCACACGCTGTAGCTGCACTCACACAGTGTCCATCTGTTCATCCTCTGCAGATGATCCCTGACATACCTGGTACCCATTTGTCATCCTTTGCAGATGAACTCAACAGAGTTGTCAGTCAACCACTAGGTCCACAAACTAAAATATGACAACTTTAAATCACTAAAAGTAGGCATGTAACGAGATCTCGTTGTACGAGATCTCGCGATATTAAACTCCCGCGATATCTCTCGTTGAGAGGTAACGTTGTCTCGCGAGATGCTAATGCTAGCGCTAGCAGAGCCCCTAGCAAGTCAGCGTCACGGACAGCATGGCTTCGCCGGATGAAGTTGCTATAGAAGACGCCCCAACTACTGATGGAGGGTCCCGGTGCCGCCCGCAGACGCCTCTACATTGATGGAGGGTCCCGGCGCTGCCGACGCTGCCCCGAATGTAAAGACACGCGTGTAAACACCGGTGTGACCGGTGTTGCCAGATAGAGTCCCACCCACCCAAAGCACTCTTTACCCGCAAAAGTCAGAAGGAAAATCGCGGTGAACCGCCCAATCTGGCAACACTGGTGAGTGACGGCTGCAGATTCAGCGCTGATGCGGATATTTATGTTCAATTTTTGGAAAGTCCTGCGTGAATATCTAAGGAGATTCAATCAGTAAAATGAAGACATCAGTTGGGTTTGTAATACATGTTAAAACAGAATAAAAGCCTTTTTGCGGCATAAAACCGATCTTTGAAGTTTTCTTGAACTAATGTTAAAATCTCGTCTCGTTCTCGCGAGATCTGTGATTTTCTCGTCTCGTCTCGTGAGTTTTGTGTATCGTTACACCCCTAACTAAAAGTGAAGAATTTAAATAAGAAAAATAATTATCAGATCGTTTCATTAAGAACAATTGTGTTCAAGTTTGTGAGAACCATAAATCCACATTATTACAGCAGCCACTGCCTATTTATATTCAAAATCGTTCTGATTGGTGTCTAAAAGGTGATAAAACGGTGAAATCTCAAATCACAGTTGGAGGTATTTGCCTCTAAAAGCCAAAGCTGCTTGCAGATAGAAGAGATCCTTCAGCTCTGCTCATATCAGAAGTACGCCACCTTGCCTGGAGCAAAGACCACTTCACTTTACAGAAAATAAACTGACATTAGCATTTACCCTGAGAGAGAAAGAGCAGAGGTGTTATTTCACACAGTGGGAGGCCGTCGTTAAGGCTATCATTTATTAATACAGTCGCAAGACAAGACACAGCAGACCACCTCATCTGAACCACTTCAGGAAGAAAACCCAGAAAAATCCAAATGGTCCTTCATGTTCTTTACAGTACCAAAGCAGCTCCAACACGCATCGGCTCCTTCTTTATAGCCCAACAGGAACCTGGAACCTCCGGTGTCTACGTTTGAAACTGTAGAAGTAAACAGATCAAATCAGTGTTTCACCTATACTGTACTTTTCTTTTCTTGCATTAGGTCAGAGCTGCTCATAACGTCGATTGCGAGCTACCGGTCTATCGCGGAGACATTACTGGTCGATCGCATTGTGACTTCTTTTTTTTTCTCCCCGCAGCGTGACATTAAAAAATTGTCAGCCAATCAAACATCCCGTTACTTGATTGACATACACGGCAACCAATCAGATGACTTTCTTTTCTTTTTGCTCCTCTCCTCCCTAAGTTTTCCTCCTCCCTGCTTGCTTTTTGTCTCGTCTGTAACTCTTCAGCGCTCACTCGAACCAATTTGAGATGGATTTAATTAATTGGGCTGTTTCCTCTATAGATAAAAAATTTTCCACGAAGCGAACCGGGCCAGGAGAAGCGGCTTGCCCCTCCGACATGCACGCAGTGGGATACATTATGGACTCGTGGAGCGAGTGGAAGCCAATGTGTCTGACCGTTCTGTCTGTCAAAGACGTGGAAGATTTGTGGATTATTTGGATATTGGTGGCAGCTACTCTGTTTTTTGGCGTTGGTGGAGCTGCTACTGGAAGCTGAGGAAGACTGCGGCAGCTATCAGCGCGTTGGCGAGACTTCCCGATCAGCAAGATTCTCTGATCCGAGCTATGAGCTCAACGTCCCAGCTGTTGTACGAATTGAACCGCACGATGGGAGCAGCGATGGAGAGCCGCGGACCAGCGGTGCGTTTTGGAACTCGTTTACAGCCATCCGGCCTCAATCAGGGCACAGATGGGGGGGGTCGTAGATCGGAACCTCACATGATTCTGCGATTTTGGACCTGAACAGCACCTGGACTTGGAAGGCTGCAGTCAAAAAGTACACTGTGGCCTGAGCTGAAAATAAACAAAGCAACTATCTAATCTGGACTCTGAGCGACCTTGAAAGAAGGCTGTCTGAAAATCTTCTCCTGGAGTCGAAAGCTGAGAGAACTCACTGCCCCGCCCCCCCAGAGATCTCTGTGTGTGCGTTTGGATGGCATCGAGCTGAGACATCTGCTGACTGTGCTTATCTGAATGTTACTCACGGACTTTAATCTCCTTGCTTGTCATCAAACTGCAACATGTCTCGTCTCTTCGTGCTAGTCATCAAACTGCAACATGTCTCGTCTCTTCGTGCTAAAGCTGGTAGAGTTTTTTGGACTTTATCATAGAGTGTCCTAAGACAAATTGTGATAGATTCTTTTTTGAATACCATGATTACCCGAGTGTTTGTTTGTTCCTTTTTCCATATCTGATTGTTGGTGGCGCGGTTTCATACTGCTGCGACTTTCCGTGCGTGCGTCCCTCTTCGGATGGTGCGTGCGCTAATTGCAGAACCTTGTACCTCGGTGCAAATTTGCCAAATAAAAACGATGATATGAAGTTTAAGCATATTTTCGATATTTCGATAGGATTTTACAACGTTTCTCTGACGTTTTTCTGTTTCTGTTCGGGTTGGAGCGGCTGCTTCAACAACCCGCCCGGACAGAAAAAGCTGTGACACAAAACGTGCGTGATGACGTCGTTGTTACGCAGCGCTCAGTCCAGCAGCAGGCGTTAGCGGTAGCAGGCTAAAAGCTAAGCTAGTCTCCAAAGCGCGTTAAGTTTTCGCTTCAAAACGAGTCAAACGAGTGCTCATGACCGTCAGAATGTGACTGAACAAAGTTTCACAAGCGAAGAGAAAGCAGACGACATCACTGATGAGAGGAAAGACTAATTCGTCGGTGTGGACGTAGTTCGGTTTTGTTAAACTGCAGGTCTCATCTGCAGCGAGTCTACTCGGTTTCTTTATTTTGCAAAACGTGACAAAGTCGTTCTAACTAGCGGTGGAAACATCTAACTTGTTTAATCTGAAGAGTTTCCACTCGATAGAATATGATGAGAGTCAGAAGATGAAGAACAATAAAGTTTGAGCCAACGTGTCCCTGAAACTACGACGTAAACAAACAGCCCCAGCAGCGCTGCATGTTTTTTAAATTCAAAATAAAACAAATTCATCAGAAGAAGAAAAAACACTGAATGAAAATGTGCAGAAAGACGAAAATAGTGTTATAATATCTGCCCCTTGTTTAAAAAATACAAAATAACTACAAACAAACAACCTTCACTTCACCTGCACCACACCTTCCCAACAACTTTGATTTAATCATCTTTTAAAACATATAAATAGTTTTAGAAATGTTTATGGTGATATCAAGTCAACACAATCCTGTTTCCTGATTTACAACTCAGCTCCTTCAAACTAGTCCTAAATGGAGGTTTTACAAACATTTACATTCCCTTCAGGGTTTAATAACTTTAAACAAATTTTAATTGAATATTTGGGGGGTAATTTTTTTTCAGTTTTATACATGACTTGTAAAATACTATGTTCAACCAAATCATAAAATTTTAATAATTTAAACTGATGAAATATTTGTTGGGTGACCATAGCACTTCCTACTAATAATTCTTATAGCTCTTTAAAAAAAACAAAAAAAAAACAGGGTTTGTAATAGTTTTACATGCTTTTCCCCAAACTTCAATACAACAGATTAAATAACAATCATTACATTATTCAATATATTCAAAACTTTGTCATTCAAAAACTATTTTACTTTATACAGTAATGCAATTGATTTTGTTATTTTTATTCTTAAAGACCGTGTAAAGTGAATTTCAACATTTTCTTCAATAAACATTATAAATGTCGTAATTGTAATCTTGTAAATGAGTAAAAAGTCTCAAAATTGTAGCTCAATTAATTTTGGAGTTATAGATCAAACTGTGTATAAACACATTTCTCTTTCAGGATTTTTTAGGCGTGGTTTAAATGTGACCGCGTTTCGTCACGCGGTCACAAGCCCCACCCCCTGCAGCTCCAGCCGTTATAAATGCGTTCTTCGGTGGAGCCGTTCACTCGCTACCGACCGTCTCCCTCCAGTACTGGCGTGCTGCTGGAGCGACCACATGCCACCTGCACCTCCGCGCACCTCCGCCCCCCCCCCCCCGCGCGCGCGTGTGTGGCGATCAGACCCCGCATGCATGTGACCGGGTCGCGCGCGCGTGTGTGTGTGTGAGTGAGAGGCGATCAGACCCCGCATGCATGTGACCGGGTCGCGCGCGCGCGTGTGTGTGTGTGTGAGTGAGAGGCGATCAGACCCCGCATGCGATGTGACCGGGTCGCGCGCGCGCGCGTGTGTGTGTGTGGCGATCAGACCCCGCATGCGATGTGACCGGTTCGGACCGCGAGTCCGCTCATCTTCTAAAATAGCGCTGATTATAACAGCGGAGTTATGTGTCCTCAACTTTAAAAACATAACCAGAGTTGTTAGTGCACTAAAAACAGCGTAACTCTTGGAAAAAGGAGCTGCTGGAAGCCAGAACTCAGATAAAAACAGAGCAGGTGGATCTCTGCTTCCCCCGTATGCCTCCCCACACAGCTCAGCTCTGAAGGGGGCTGGACATGGCGCAGTACAGCGCTGAAATCACGCCCACGTGCGACACGCCCCCAGCGTTCTAGAGCAAGGCAAAATCAAGTTTTTTCATGATTTTTGAGACTTAATTTTATAAGGAAATCAATGTTTTTAATCAGTCAGATTTATATGGGTGATTAATAACACATATTTATGCCGTGTGACAAAATAAAAACACAAATTTAATTTCACTTTACACGGTCTTTAAGTAATTTCCATGAGATTTCTATGTCAGCTTCTTATAAATAACAACACCCAAAAGTTTTATTTAATTAACTATGAATTTCAATGCTGTAAATTTTAAAGATGTTTAAAGTTAAAACTATTAATATTGACACAGTTGAGAATTTTATGGCAAGAAAGTTCATGCTCAATAATCCACGTACCAAATCCAATAATTTTCAGTCGGGTCATCTGGACAGTTTCTTTTTATAGAAATTGGATGGAGGATGGAGGGTGAAACGTTTCTATAAAAAATAAACTGTCCAGATGACCCGACTGAGAATTATTGGGTTGAGAAGTTTATGTTTATTTGATGGTGATTTCCATCTTTTTGGAGGCTGGAGAACATTAATTTATTTGTATAGTTTATAGTTTTTTTAGGCTTTTATATTGTTTATATCGATATCGAATTATATCGTTATCGACCGAAATTAAGAACTATATCGTGATAAAAATTTTGGCCATATCGTCCAGCCCTACTATTCTATATTCTATGAGAGCTTTAGGTCATTGCTCATGCAGCTTCTAAAAACCTGAACGCGGAACGCAGCGAAACATACAAGCAAAAACAATCAGATTTCGAACTGTTCATGAAAAATACGACATCGACTTCCCACCGAAAAGCCAGCTGAGAAAGAGAAAGGTGGAGGAACTTAAATCCCAGTTCGGACAGCAGCAACTTCAAAAGCGAAACGCGGCCACCATCGTTCCGGGTGAGTGACGCTGTGATGTTTCTTTGCATACTTTAGAAACATACTGGTTGGGAGTTGACGTGGCTTTATTATTCAAATCATACGAGACACTTTTCATGCAGCATAACCTCCTTGACTACTCTCCGTTCTCTGCACGTTTCCTTGTCCCGCAGCGCGCACGTTTGCATAACACACTTTTGCGGTGCGTTCAGGGACAGACTGTAAAAGCACTGCTGTATACATTAAATCTCTCCGTACCAAAAGAGCCATTTTTATGCCTTCCTTCACTAAATTAAACATGTCCGGAGCCATAACAACCTATGGTTATCAACTGGTGGATGGTGGCCTGTGGACCACTTTAGATTTGCTAGAGGGGGCTTTTAGAGATGACATTATAAAGTAAAAAATATCTAATGATTTTTTAACATTTATTAAAGTAAAAGACCAGATTCTTATAAAGAAGGGCGGTGGGGATCAGTTTCTACCATCTTTTTTAAAATACAATTTAAAAAATCTATATTGCTTTCACCACCACCCCATTTGGTCCTTGCGGGCGACAAGGTGCCCGCGGGCACCACGTTGGTGACCCCTGATTTATTATATGTGTTGTGCAATATTGGCTTATTCAGTTATGCAAGGTACATCAACATAGGTACATTGTAGGGGTGTAACGATACATAAAACTCTCGAGACGAGACGAGACAAATTGCAGAGTTTGCGAGAACGAGACGAGATTTTAAGCGGTGTACGGTAAAAATTTCTTGCAGTGCTTACATATTGTCTGTGTCTTGTTTGTTGCTCTTTCGCCATTTATCGTTTCTATTGGAAATCCAAAATGCTGCCAAACAAATGATTTAAAAGTAGTTGGGGCGTCTTCTATAGCAACTTCATCCGGCGAAGCCATGCTGTCCGTGACGCTGACTTGCTAGGGGCTCTGCTACATTAGCATTAGCGAGACAACTTCTTCTTCTTCTTCTATCGAGTTTATTGGCGGTTGGCGAATTTATTTTAAGCGCATTACCGCCACCAACTGGACTAACGAGACAACGTTACCTCTCAACGAGAGATATCGCGGGAGTTTAATATTGCAAGATCTCGTACATGCCTAGTACATTGTACATAATAAGAATCCTTAATACATTTGAAGATAATTATATGTTTTGCATTTTTGTATTGGGTAGATCTTTTTGACTTGTTTTTTTTTAGAAGTAGCTCGCATGCTGAAAAAGTGTGAGCACCCCTGCATTAGGTGGAATGTAATGTACGATGCTGACGGGGGGTGTCCCTGTCCAGAAGTAGCGGAACTGTCCATCTGCCGCAGAGGGTGGAGATGGGATTGTAGACAGGGCAGGTACAAATGAAACACTGAAGCTGCTGACAACTGGGACTCACACACTGACCGCACTCTTAAGGCCTAGTTATACTCGCGCTTTGGTCCACTTGCTGGAGTGCCGCGGCCTGTGCGCACTGAGCCGTGCAGCTTCATTCGTTTACAGTGTCGCCGCTGTGTTTATAGTTGGCGCACGGCGGCGCATGGCAAAGTGCTGTTCTTTTACGGACCAGCAGGTGGCAGTACCCTCTAAAACCTGTGCATATGTTGCAAGAAAGGGTGTAGAAGAAGAAATCTACCGTAGAAGAAGAACTGTTTGACGTCACAACAACAAAAAATGGCTTCCCGCTCGCGTGCTGAACTGTTGTCTTTATTAAGAGATAAGAGATAAGAGATAAGATTTTTTATTAACATTGCACCAGTAAACCAATACAACGTGATAATGTAAACACAGTCATCCAGAGGGGCAGAGAATGTTAAGCTGCAGCAATTCAAAACATATACTGTACATGTTCAAAACACATACATGTTCGTCAGCGCGGCCGTCTCTCATCCATCCTGAATGAGAGCAAAACAGATATGGAAAAAGGAAAAACACAATAGGTATCATTTGTGATATTCAAAAAAAGAATTTATCAAAGATTGCCTGAAGACACTCCATGATAAAGTCCCAAAAACTCTATCAGCATTAAGCACACCACACGAGACATTGTTGCAGTTTTGACGGCAGGCGGGAGGAACAGTCTGTGTGTATCTGTTCAGATAAGAGCAGTTCGCTGGTCTCAGAGCTCGGCTCCAACCGAGAACGCACACACAGAAACCTCTTGGGGGAGGGGGGTTGGGAGGGCAGCGGGCCCTTCAGCTCCCAGCTCAGGAGAAGATTTGTAGGCAGCCTTCAATCCAAGGCCAGAGACCAGATTAGATTTGTTGCTTATTTTTCCAGTCAGACCACAGTGTTCTTTTTACTGCAGTCTTTTAGTCCAGGTGCAGCTTCTGGGTCCAAATCGCCGAATCGAGTCAGGTTCCGAGCTAAAAAGATCCTTCCGTATGTGCCCTGTTTGAATCCGAGCGGCTGTAAAACGAGTCCCACACACCACAGGTCCGCGGCAGCCGCCGCTTCACCACCGTGTGATTCAGCCCGCA
The DNA here is from genome assembly GCA_038048925.1 of Garcialebias charrua. Lineage (NCBI taxonomy): Eukaryota > Metazoa > Chordata > Actinopteri > Cyprinodontiformes > Rivulidae > Garcialebias > Garcialebias charrua. Next base: position 23,163 of record JBBPBX010007530.1, read on the forward strand.
CAACAGCTGGGAAGGTCATTCATAGCCTGGTTCAAAGCATTTTTGCTGAGCAGGAAGTCTCGCCAGCACGCCGATCGCGGCGGTCCCTCAGCCTTCAGTGGCAGGAGCCACCGGTATCCCAATAAATCACAGAGGTTCCACGTCCCCGACAGAGAGAGCGGACAGTTACATTAGCCTGCTCATCGAGTCCATAATGTAGCTCACCGCATGCGTGTCGAAAGGGCGCTCTGGCTCTCCCCGGCCAGAGCGCTTCGCGGAAATTTTTGTTATCGATAGTATCGATAGATGAAATGGCCCAGAAAGCAGTCCACGCACATAAATCCATCCCAAATTGGTCCGAGCGAGCGAATCATAATAGAACATAATAGAACAACAGTTATTGTGTCTTGCGGTCTTAATGCATAGAGTCAGCGGAGGAAGTAGCGATCACTTGACTTTTGGCAAAAAAACAAAAGAAAATAATAATGAATTTAATTTATAACGCACTTCTCGTTAATGAAAATCTCAAAGTGCTACAAAGTGCAACAAAATTAAAGGTCAAATAAAACAAGTGATAAAACAAGTAAAAGCAATAATAGTATCAACTAAGATCAAAGATAATAATAATAATAATAATAATGAATTCAATTTATACCGTACTTTTCATTAATAAAAATCTCAAAGTGCTAGATAGAATCATGAGGAGGCAGAGTAGGCTCGCTTAAAAGAAAGGTCTTCAAGCCGCTTTTAAAGTCAACCAGTGACTGTGAAGCTCTCAGGCAGTCAGGAAGAGAGTTCCATAGGCGGGGGGCAGCCACACTAAAAGCCCGGTCTCCCATGGTCCTTAATTTGGTTCTCGGAATGTGAAGGAGATTACTGTTCTGTGACCGTAGAGACCGGGTGGATGAATATGGAACAAGAATGTCCTTTAGATCATCTGGTGAAGTTCCATGTAAGCATTGAGGCTGAGACTCATGAGGCTGTTAGACTCATGAATAAATAAAAATAAAATAAAAAAATAAACACTGCAAAATATCACATTGTGCTGATGCTGATCTGTTTTCTTGTTGCTGTGTTCATCTGTGTTCATCTGTGACCATCTGCTCATACAAACTCATGTTCGTGCTGCTGTTTATTCCCACTATATTAAGCTTAGTGTATTACTAGTTGATGTTTTTCTTAGTTAATTCTAGATGTTATTACTGTTTTTCTCTTGCATTTGTTGTTGGATGTAACTGGGACCCCGTGTACATAATCTCGTTTTCATCACATGTACCACATGCGGTGCAAATGACAATAAAGACTCTCTGACTCTGACTCTGACTCTGATGTGTAATGAGAGCAGTTTTGTACTGAATTCTGTAGGTGACAGGAAGCCAATGAAGGTTATGGAGAATGGGCGTAATATGTTCAAATTTACAAACTCAACAAAATCCTTGCTGCACTGTTTTGGATATATTGAAGCTTCTGAAGGTATTTACCAAGGATTCCAATAAACAGGGAGTTGTAGTAGTTGAGCCTGGAGGAGACAAAAGCATGGATGAGCTTCTCAGCATCAGAAAAAGTCAGAGATGGGCGAAGTCTGGAGATGTTTCGAAGATGGAAGAAGCAGGTTTTAAACAGAAGCTTAATGTGATTTTCGAATGTAAGATGAGAGTCCATTTTTATTCCAAGATTTGTAACAGAGGTGGAGAGGGGGATGTCTTGTCCAGAAAAGGAAATTGTTGTTATAGTTGATGTTTGTACCTGGTGAGGGGTGCCAATCAGTATGGCCTCAGTCTTGGAGCAGTTTAATTGAAGAAAGTTCTGATTCATCCATGCCCTTATTTCCTCCAGGCAGGTAGAGAGGGCAGTGAGTGAAGATGGAGATGACAATGGGGAAGATGAGGATGCTCCAGTCCTGATGTAAAGCTGTGTATCGTCGGCATAACAGTGAAAAGAAATGTTGAACTGATTAATAATTTGACCTAAAGGCAGCATGTAAAGGGAAAACAGCAGGGGCCCCAGAACTGACCCCTGAGGGACACCACAGAGACACAGACTGTCTGGGACGTGGCGTTGCCAAGACTAACACATTCCAACCTATTGGAGAGGAAAGATTTGAACCAGTCCAGGACAGTGTCACAGAGACTGACCTCCACATGAAGGCGGTGGAAGAGGATACTATGGTCCACAGTGTCAAAGGCTACAGGGAGGTCAAGGAGGACAAGGATGGAAGAAGAACCAGCGTCGGCAGCCATAAGGACATCATTGGTAACTCTCAGCAATACAGTCTCAGTACTGTGAGCTGCTCTGAATCCAGACTGAAACTTCTCATATAGGGAGTGTTGCTGTAGGTGGTCCTGCAGCTGAGCAGCAACTGCTTTCTCCAGCACTTTAGACAGAAAAGGGAAGTGTGAAATTGGGCGGTAATTAGAAAAAATGTCGGGATCCAAATTAGATTTTTTCAGAAGAGGCCTAATGACGGCAGTTTTTAGAGGCAGTGGAACATGACCAGATTGTAGAGACTTATTTATTATTTGTGTGATTAATGGGCTTATTGCAAAGTGATTGGATTTTATGAGAGACGAGGGGAAGGGATCCAAGGCGCAGGATGAAGGCTTCATTTTCTTGATGATGGCCTCCACCTCACTCTGAACAACTTCATCAAAGCTGCTCAGGGACCCAGAATGCAGATGGGTAGATGGCACACGAAGATCAGGGAGGTTGTGGAGCTGAGATCTGATAGTGTCAATTTTGGAACAGGTCGCATTTTTGAACAGAGTCCTCATGAGTTAGTTTAATGGGATTAAGCAGACGAGTTATTGTGGAGAAGAGCCGTTTAAGGCTGAAATACACTTGAGCGTACATGAAGTACGCCACTGTACGCGCGCATTTTGTGCGCATGTTTTCGCTGCTATAGCTCGGCTTTTATCAGCTTTCAAATGCTCGCGTTCTCGCTCCAGATCCTTGTTGTAATATGAGCAGCTGCGCGCGGAGGGGACTCAACTGAGCTCGCTGATTGGTCACTTGCTGACACGCCTACTGAAATGATTGACAGCTTTCAGTCAGCTCAGTGAAACCTCGAGAATGCATCATGAGCAGCTCGCTGAAGACCGCTGCGGTGTTCTGATGCGGTGTTTCTACTATATATGTTATAAAAAGTTATCTCAGAAATAAAAATAATAACAGGGAGCGCTTTTCCTGCAGCACACAGTCCACCAGGGAATATTTAAAACATTGCGCACCCAGGTAGGACCTGAATTCATTCATTTCAGTCATCGAGTGAACGGAGGAAGAAGCGGTTACTTGACTTTAGGCAAAAAAACAAAAGAAAAGGCCCGATCAGCGATAAAGAAGGGGAATTTATTTCATTTGTGTAACATACAAAACAGTCCGGCGCCGGGGAAGTTTATGGTCAGACACCGCGCAAGCGTCCGCGGTCGTAAAAAAAAAGCTTTGCGCGTACATGCCCTGAGGGGCTACGCGGGGCTACGCTTTTGCCTTGACGTACGTACGTGGCGTATAGGCGTATAGATAGAACGCTCAGGTATATTTCGCCCTTTAGAGTTTCAAGGGCAGGTGTTGATGATGTTGGAGTAATATTTGGAGCGTGCTTCTTTAAGAGAATAGGCGTACGCTTTCTGATGTTCTTTATATGCCTGCTTATGCACAGAGAGACCAGATGATTTTACACGTCTCTCAATAGCACGGCCAGTTGCCTTCATCTTGCGCAGCTCACCAGAGTACCAGGGGGCTGAACGGGAGAAAGACACCAGTTTTGTCCTCAAGGGCGCATGTAGGTCCAGGAGCTCCTGGAGATTGGTTGTAGTAATCCACAGAGTCATTTGCAGAAGAATGATTGACAGCGGTCAGGGCGTGAAGATCAGCAAACAGAACATCAGGGGAAATGTTTTTAAAGTCACGGAACTGGATGGGTCGTTTTGGGTTAGAAGCAGGCGAGGATGAAGGCACTTCCAGGGAGATGACCCTGTGGTCTGAGACACCCAGGTCATATAAAGATAAGTTATTGATGAGTACAGTGTCTGTAATCACCAAATCCAAAGTGTGCCCCCTGTTGTGCGTAGGGGTGTCAACATGTTGGGTGAGATTGAGAGAGTCCAAAAGAGACTTAAAATCTGTTGCCAGAGGGGAAGAGGAATTGTCCATGTGGATATTTAAGTTGCCAAGAAAAATTGTCTTCACAGGGGAGGTGCAGAAAAAAGTGAAGAGGTCATGCATCTCTGAGTTAAATGAAACATGTGGTTTGGGAGGCCTATAAATCAATACAACGTTCATCAGGAGTGGGGCTTTGAAGCTGAAGGCCAAACATTCAAAAGAAGAGAAGTCCTGAGAAACCAGATGTGACAATTTTAAAATTACTGCGATAAATTACCGCCAGACCACCACCGCGGCCTGTGCAGCGGGCTCTCTGCAGATACAGTATTTTCTGGTGTATAGGTCGCACCTGTGTATAGGTCGCATTGTCCAGTTATCACCAATAGATTGTAAAAATCCCTAGATAGGTTACACCGGTGTATAAGTTGCACCTACGTTTAGCTCTGCTGCAAATGTCTGCCACAGGAGCACACAGCAAGGCTTTTAAGAAGATTAACACTTAAAAACAATTATTTGTTTGATAAAAATTATAGCAAATATATGTCTGAGCTGAACTTTTCCTTAATAAATGAACGTAATTGTGAAATGAGCTGGATTTAAAAATTTGTTTCGCCGAAAGTGATAAACCATATATAGGTCGCAATGGTGTATAGGTCGCAGGCCTTGAAAAAAAACCATAAAAAGGTGTGACCTATACACCGGAAAATATGGTAGCTGTATCCAGAGGGACAAGCTTCATTCAGAGAACTGTACACATCTGGTTGATGCCAAGTTTCTGTAAGACACATGAGGTCCAAGTTCTTCTCCAGAATGTGATCATGAATTAGACATGCTTTGTTGGATAGTGATTGAACATTAAAAAGTTCTATTTTAATACTAGTTGGAGCAGAAGTTTTTAGAAGAGGTTTAAGCATACTGAAGTCCACTCCACGTTTTCCTTGCCACTTTGTGCGCTGTGGACTACAATAATAATAATAATAATAATAATTGTCTAATCTTGTCATCTGCGTATGTTTCCCATACACAGACGAAATTCGTCTCTGCATTTAACCCAACCACCTACCAGGTGGTGCAGTGAGCAGCCATAGAAGGCGCTCGGGGAGCTGGAGAAATAGGTGTGCACTCATAGACACCCCAAGATGTGTAGTGGCCGGGACGCGAACCCGCGTCCTTCGGGTCCCAAGTCAAACGCCCTAACCACTACACCATCTCGGCTCCAAGGGACTACAGACGCAGCGTTCCGATGACGTAATCGAGGTGCGACACGTCTCTCAGACCAGACAGAAGGAATCGAGTCAGAGCCCGCATGCCGAGTATAAACTGATTTCTTTCGAGAGCTTCTATGGATGTAACGAGGTCTATGCAGAAGTCCCAGTTGTTTGATGGTGGAAACAGAAGGAGGAATGGAGCGTTAAGTCCAGTCAGCTCCGAAGCGGAGTACGTAAACATCCACGGGCCGGTGGAAGCTAGCACGGAGCTTGCCGCTAACAGCAGGCCCACGGCTCCAAAAAAGATATACAAGAAGCAGAAAGAGGTAACTTGAATGAGCATTACCTTGAAGGAGCACAGGAGAGAATCCAGAACAGTCCAGAGGACACAGGAAGTTGACAGAGGCAGCAGGTAAGCGAACAATAAATGCAGCTACGTGGTTCTCCAAGCTAAATTCGTGCTGGAGTTAACGGGAGGTTGACAGCCCCCACTACTAAAACTCCTGTTTAGACTGGTAAAGTTTTCTATCTAAGGAATCCAGCAAACAAGTCAAATCTTGGCCTCGCTATAGTCTCCCATCCTGAGCAAGCACAATGGCATCAGTGGAAAGGAAAAACTCCCTTTTAAAAGGAAGAAACCAACCAGGCTCAGGACAAGCGGTCATCTGCTTTGACCGGCAACGTTTAACGTCGGCAGAGCCATAGCGCAGTCAGACAAGACAGGTGCTCTATCTCTTAATCACAGAAAGGTAGAAATGCCCAACAAGGGTCGGTGAAAAAACAGCAGAAAGTAATAAGAAAAAGTACAAGGAGCAAAAAGTACGAGGAGCAGCGGCAGCCAAGGTGTGCCCGTGTCCGCTCCCGGAAGTCACTCAACTAAAGTCCAGATCAGAGATGAAGAAGGGAAATTTAGAACATTTGTGTCACATACAAAACATTCCTCCATGCGTCGCGACGCCGTCTCCACGACCACAGCGGCGCAGACCGCTGCAGGTTCTGGCGTGAAGAGCGTGAAGGCTGTCAGGTGAGGTCCCCACCCGACTTGTCAATCAATTCAGTAGCGCCCACGGCGCGCGCACTAGCCTTGCAGAGTTTCAAAAAAATAGGGGGTGCGCGACACGCGCCAAAACGACGCGCGGGGCATACGCGCAGGGGCGGGGACGGTGATATTGCGTCACTTTTGGCGCGCGCACCCTAGCACATTGCGCGACGCGTCAAGTACAAATCTAGCTTTAAGGACCTGACCAATATAATGGTAAGGCAGATATAGGCATTTGGGGACATATCAGTATCAGTGGCAGTTCATTATATGCCAGTATAAACTTCTAATTCTCACCCATAAATGCTGAGAACGAGCTGTGTCCTTACTTGCAAAAGGTGTAATTGAACAACAGTTTCCCCTACCATCATCCAAGGAAGGCGTCCCGCCCCGTCAACAGATTCAAGTGCCCTGCCTACAGAAATGTCCTTCAACCAAAAGGTTAATGCCGAGAGCCGATATATTGGCTGAAAATTTGAGCTTTGTCCACCCCCCAAGAATCTACATAAACGGCTACTTTTAAACCTATTTTAACTCTTGAAGTCGGGCAGCATGGTGGCGCAGTTGGTAGAGCTGTTGCCTCTCTTGTCAAAGTCACCCCGGTTCAACTCCCGACCGGGGGCCTTTCTGGGTGGAGTTTGCATGTTCTCTCCATGCATGTGTGGGTTTTCTCCGGGTACCAGACCAAAACATGCATGTTAGGCTGGTAACTCCAAGTTGTCCCTAGGTGAGAGTGAGAGAGTGAATGGTTGTCTCGTTTGTCTCTGTGTCCCTGTGATGGACTGGAGAGCTGTCCGTGTGTACCCCGCCTCTCACAGTGATGGCTGGACATGGGCACCAGTGACCCGCATGACCCCAAAAAGGAAGAAGCGAGTAAAAGATAATGAATGGATGGAACTCCTGAAGTCGTGAAACAGTCTTCCTAACATTTGTTCACATTTTCTATCCTCCAAAGTTCACCATAAAGTTATCAAGTGTGTTACAAAAATAGAAATTACACAAAGAATCATCCTTACCATACCATACCAGTTTATTTATAAAGCACTTAAAAATACAGCAGCAGCCGTCCGAAGTGCTGTACAAGAATAAAAACAAGCACAAAACAATAAAAACAATCAATCTCAATCATATAAATATCAGAACATCACAAGTAAAATAATAAAACATTAAAACAGAGATGTGAACTCATTCTGGTTTAAAAACCAATGAAAACAATATTACTATTAACAATATCAGAGTCAGAGAGTCTTTATTGTCATTTGCACCGCATGTGGTACATGTGATGAAAACGAGATTATGTACACGAGGTCCCAGTTACATCCAACAACAAATGAAAGAGAAAAACAGTAATAACATCTAGAATTAACTAAGAAAAACATCAACTAGTAATATCCTTCCCTGTTCACTGTTTAAACAGTCAGTCATGTATGGTGAAGGTCCAATTAGTATTGACTTGATCAGTTTTTTTTTTTCTTTGTAGAGACAAGAATTCAGGCTAACAATGCATTTCACCAAGAATGACAAAGATAACGTTACCAACAATGATACATTTTACCTCTACGTTAGATTTATTGTCCTGGATAGAATGTCCTGAATAGAATTTGACAAGACAATAGCCTATGCTAAACATTAGCTTGCTATCTTGAGAGGCATGTAGCTAATGACAAGCAGGTTAGAAGATTAAAGATAGTTTATTTATTGTCCGTCTAAACAGATCTCCCTTGTAAATGAGTCTTTGAGGCTCAATGTGACTTATCTGTTTAAATAAAGGTTGAATGAATGAATTAATTATTATTTTTATTTTTTTACAGATCTGTTACTATAAACTTACCATGCTCTGTTCAGCAAAAATATGCTACACAGTATTGCTCCTTGCCCCGGCTGTGATGAACAACAAAGTGAAACTTGCGTTAAACTGGACGGCCATGACTTGAAAGTTGTCTTCATGCACCCTCTGCTAGACACACTGGACAATTACAGTTGGTTCCAGCATTTTAGGGGTAAACATTATCGGCCGATAACGGGACAATTATCACAGATACCAATAGGTCCCCAAGCGTCTATATCAGCCTAAAATATTGGCGCTAACAATATACAGGGGGTCCCCGACTTACGAGCGCTCTTACTTACGAGGTTCCGGACTTACGCGCTCACTAACAAACAGTACATTTGTAAAGAACATACAGAAAATACAGCACTTTTATGTGTTTTTAGATGAAAGTGTGTTAGCTAACCATTTGGAAACAAGTTTCTGAGCATGTTTATGAACTAGTATGAACGTTTGTGATGAAAAATGAGTGTTCGTAGTAGCGCTAGCATAAATTTTCAGAATTACGACCAAAAATCCGGACTTACGAGCAACACGTGTTTCGGGTTCCGGCATACGAGATTTCGTCTTACGAGATAGTCGGAGGAACGGAACTCGCTCGTAAGTCGGGGACCCCCTGTAGGTGGTGCTCTAATTTGTATTTCATTTTTGTTCATTTATTTAATTAAATTTATCACAGTAGTTATTCCTCTATATGATTCTAAATATTATCAAGTTTAGCTCATCCAAACAGCCAAAACGTCTCGTTAATGCTATATAGACTAGCCTATATAGACTAGCCTATCATTAACTTTACTAAATGTATTTTTTTATTTTGCATTTTATAATCTTTATGTATTTTATATTTCAATTTGTTACTGATAATGTTTGCACTGTATTGGTTTGTTAAGTGTCCTTGGGTGTCCTGAAAGGCGCTTTTAAATAAAATGATTACTGTATTATTATTATTATTTATTATAGCTACCATGCAGAAATGAATTTATTTAGATATTTATGATAAACTACAAACGCCTGAAACTGACTCTCAGAAAGAACTTCAAGTTTTGGTAAAAAAATTAAAACAGTAACTCACAGCTCTGCTGTAATCTGGGGTGTATAAATATTTGAGTTTTACAGTTAATATTTATTTAGACAAACGAAACCAGCAGAAACAGCCTCTCTCACCATGAGAGGAACTCAACAGTATTTATAAAGCCCTTTAAAACAACCACAGCTGCAACAAAGTGCTGTATATATAAAACCTTTAACCAATCATCACATCTTTTACTCTTTAAAGACCGTGTAAAGTGAAATTAAATGTGTGTTTTTAGTTTGTCACACGGCATAAATATGTGTTATTAATCACCCATATAAATCTGACTGATTAAAAACATTGTTTTCCTTATAAAATTAAGTCTCAAAAAAGCAGAAAAAACATAATTGTGCCCTGGTCTGAAACGCTGGGGGCGTGTCAGCGCGTGGGCGTGGTTTCAGCGCAGTACTGCCCCCGTGTCCTGCCCCCTGAAGATGTTCGCGAAGGCTGGCAGCCTAATTGGAGTTCTCCAGCCCTACTCATTTGAACCTCCAGATAAAAATATAGGAAACCAAAGAGGTCAGTGAAAAGCAATTGTCAGCACTTGTCCACTCTGTTTGTCAGTGGCTGTGCGCGGGGGACGTGAGGTCCACTCTGTTTGTCAGTGGCTGTGCGCGGGGGACTTGAGGTCCACTCTGTTTGCAGAGGTGGGTAGAGTATTCAAAATTTTTACTCAAGTAAAAGTATTGTTACTTGAACCAAATATTACTCAAGTAAAAGTAGTGAGTAGGCATCCAAAAATTTACTTGAGTAAAAGTAATAAAGTACTTTGATTATAACCTACTCAAGTAGTGAGTAACTGCGGAGTACCATCTCGTGTCATTAAATTATAACATGCAAATGGATTTACAAGGAAACATAACTTTTAATGAGACTGAACATACATTGTTATAAATAAAAACACAAAGGCAATACCAGCCAAAAGGATTTAGAAATAAACCACTTATCTTTTACATTGTTGTAAAAAAAAACAACAACACAAAGGCAACTGTAGCCCAAATAATTCTGCTAAATAATAATAAACTTGACTTTCTGCAAAACTTTGTTTCTACCAGTAAATGTTGGAACTCATTTTCTTACATTTTGACATCCTATAAACAGCACTAACTGTTTACCAGAATCTCCGACGTCACTCAACATGGCCCGCGCGGAGAGTTTGTTGTGGTCATGTGACTGGTTGGCTTCACTTGATTGGTTACAGGTCAGGTGACAATAGGTTGTGCAATAATTTTTCTGCGAATGTTTTTACATATTTGAAACAAAAGTAACTGTAGCGATCGGCAGAAAGCTCATAGTAACTGTAGCGATCGGCAGAAAGCTCATAGTAACTGAGTAAAAGTTGCAGTTTTCTCCCCTAAAATTTACTCAAGTAAAAGTACAAGTCTTTCACATTTAAACTACTCTCACAAGTACAATTTTCTCAAAAAGCTACTTAAGTAAATGTAACTGAGTAAATGTAACTCATTCCTACCCACCTCTGTCTGTTTGTCAGTGGCTGTGTGCGGGGGACGGTGTGTCCACTCTGTGTGTCAGTGGCTGCGCGCGGGGGACATGAGGTCCACTCTGTTTGTCAGTGGCTGTGCGCGGGGGACATGAGGTCCACTCTGTTTGTCAGTGGCTGTGCGCGGGGGACATGAGGTCCACTCTGTTTGTCAGTGGCTGTGCGTGGGGGACGTGAGGTCCACTCTGTTTGTCAGTGGCTGTGCGCGGGGGACATGTGGTCCACTCTGTGTGTCAGTGGCTGCGCGGGGGACGTGAGGTCCACTCTGTGTGTCAGTGGCTGCGCGGGGGACGTGAGGTCCACTCTGTGTGTCAGTGGCTGTGCGCGGGGGACATGAGGTCCACTCTGTGTGTCAGTGGCTGTGCGCGGGGGACGTGAGGTCCACTCTGTGTGTCAGTGGCTGCGCGCGGGGGACTTGAGGTCCACTCTGTTTGTCAGTGGCTGTGGCGGGGGACGGTGTGTCCACTCTGTGTGTCAGTGGCTGCGCGCGGGGGACATGAGGTCCACTCTGTGTGTCAGTGGCTGCGCGCGGGGGACGTGAGGTCCACTCTGTGTGTCCGCGGCTGACAGCAGCAGAGATCAAGTAAATAAAATAAATTAAATAAAGTCACCAAGCGGGTGCCCTGACCATTGCGACATCCAGGGAAGATGCAGGAACGAGGCATAATTGATTAGCTAGCTAACAATGAACAAAATATCTATGCTATTGCTATCTGATGCTATCTGCGATTCGCGAGTGAATGGCTCCACCGATGCGAAGAACAAATTTATACGGCTGGAGCTGCAGGGGGTGGGGCTTTAGACCGCGTGACGAAACACGGTCACATTTAAACCACGCCTAAAAAATCCTGAAGCAGACATATCTTTAAACAAAGTTTGATCTATAACTCCAAAATTAATTGAGCTACAATTTTGAGACTTTTTACTCATTTACAAGATTACAATTATGACATTTATAATGTTTATTGAAGAAAATATTGAAATTCACTTTACACGGTCTTTAAGCAAGCTTAATTTATAACAATACTGTATATAATTTCTTGCTGCCGTTCATTACAAGTCTTTCTGGTCTTTTTTGGAGGAAGTTAGCATAGTTTTCCATTCAACTAAAATCAGAACCAAACTAAACATAATTCACAGGCATCTAATAGAATTTAGAATTTGTTTTTGTGCGACTTTTTCCACAACTAAGCTAGACTAACCTAAGGGCCAGGCTTATTTTCTGAAAAAGGTTTTGTTAAATCAAGTTTCTTTCATTTTAATACAGGTAGTCCTCGACTTACGATGGCCTCAAGTTACGACGTTTCGTGGTTACAACACACATCTCCACTAAAAAAAAATATATATAAAATTTGAAAAATTTTTTTTTTATTTTGAAGCCGATTTACACAGTTTCTGGCTGTTTCCGGTTTTGCTAGCTGCGGTAGCTACAGCTGCTACAGCTGCTCTGTACTCTCTAAAAAAGCTAAGTCTGGTCCTCTGGACATTCAAAAAACAAAAAAACTTGTTGGACCAAGTTGGACAGGCAGAAGCTGTGGAAAAGTAGCTGTTTTATGGACGGCAGTTTTACAACGTAAACAAATGGAGAATCCAGTAGAGGGACGGAGAAACGGAGGAAATGGGTTTGCCAGCATTCCAGAGTAGGAAATTAACTGTTTTTTCACTTCATTATGGCTCTGAAATGTATGTGTGTTTTGATACTTATGTAGGGTACTGTGTTAGGATAGGCTAAGTGTTTGGTAAAATACAGTACTGTACGTATAAGGAGCAGTTTGGACGTATGTTCCGAGTTACGTCGAAATCCGAGTTACGACGGAACGTAGGAACGGAACTTCGTCGTAAGTCGGGGACTACCTGTACTTTTGATGCAGTGAATTAGCTGATGATCATTTCATGGAGGTGAAGTTTTTTTGCCATTATGGCAGCAAAGCAGAAAAATCCACCACATTTTTCCTTCTTTCTTTCGACAGTTCCCTTCTTCAGGGGTTGCCACAGCGAGAAAACTCACAGAAGTTCAGCAATAGTTTTTACGCTGAATGCTCTTCCTAACGTGACTAGATTACCGAGCTACCACAGCCCTCTTAGTGGAGTCGAGGGCTGCTATTAAGAGTTCCTCAAGGAGCAGCTGGGGTTTGGGGTGTGTGATAAGGGCCTTGCTCAAGACAAACTCACATTTTTTATGTAACGTCGGGGGATTTGAACAGGTGACCTCTCAATCAAAGGCTTACTTTCTCTAACTTTACTACTTAATATAAATAATATAATATATATCGTTAATATAAATCTACTTCAGTTGTTGTCTGGTTTGATTTAGATGTTTGAGTTTTTATGTTTTTAATTTAGCTGATTGTTATTGCCTATGTGTATTACATTTTAATTTAAATTTTGTAAACACATTTTGATTTACATCAGAATTAAGTAAAAAGGGGCAGTTTTCATAAGACTAGTTCTTCTTCTGCCACCTTTCATTTTCTTTTCTTTACATTTTTGATTGTATTGTATGTATGAGTATGTTTTTAAATGAAATTAATAAAATAAAAAAATAAAAATAACTTCTGCCCCGCCCCCTAACCTCATCACTCCAGAACTACCTCATTAATCCTCCTTAATTTCTCAGAAAAGGTGTTTGTCCGTTTGACATTTTACCAGAGTTTCTCATTTTTACCTCCACAAATTAA
>JBBPBX010007530.1:36679-64990 GCA_038048925.1 Garcialebias charrua
CTTTATATACCAGGACTATTCAACTGGCGCCCCGCGGGCCAGAAGTGGTGCAGCCCATAAAAACGATAAATAAATAACTTGGGTGTTTTGGGTTTGGATTTTGGGTTATGTTTATTGCATTTATGATCCAATGCAATAAGACAAACAAATTTAAAAGATAAAACTTTAAAACTTGGTTTATTTACATAGTGACTTTAATTGCTGGATGTCCAACCCCTGAGCTGCTGGCTTTTTCAGAAACTGTGGCCCCCTGTGCAGTTTAGTTGAATGTTACATACTTTTTAAGCTTTGAGGACATAAATTACTTTTTAGTTTCCTCGGAGCTCAGCAGCTGACTACAGAGTTGCAGACTGCTGAGTTCAAGGAGCCGAAATATGTATAAATCTGCAAAAATTGCATCCTTTCACAGTAATCACTTCAAACTATCTACTAACTATAAGGTCTGAAAGCTTAGTAAACATTTTGCAGGAGCCAAATCTCCATCAAATGTCTGCTTTTATAATTCCATTTGTCCCATAATCCCACTTGTTTCTTATTTTATTATTTATTTCATCTTCCTGACAAACTTTTGTTAAATGTACACATTATACAGTACAATGTTTTATATAACTCTATAAATCAGAAAGAGAACACAAATTTGTAAAAGCCATATTTAGAAGAAGAAAAATTATTCACTCTAGACTGTTGTATGCATCCAGGCACTCCGGTTTGATGTTGTGAACTATAAAAAAAAAAAAGAAGAAGAAGAAAGACAGACGGATCAGAAATTAGCTTTTTTTTTTTAAAGCACAAAACCTTCAACAAAGTAATTTCACACCCGGGTTCAGCAAAGACTTCACACAAAACTGATTCACTTGCACAAAGGTTGTAGGCTCTGGCTGATAGAAAGCTCCAAATTGAAATCTCTGCATGGTGCGATGTACGCCGCAGAAAAGATCAAAGTGTGTGCAGAAAGGTAGACTTCTTTAGAGGCGGTTATCACATCAAACTCAAATGAAAATCACACAACTTGTTCTGATGTCAGAAAACATTAAAGAATTCATAATGTTGGCTTGCTTGCAACGCATGTGTAATGAAACTTAGTTTTCTCTAAGGTCACTACGGTCAGAGCAGACTGGATTGAATGAACCTGATTCATTTAGCTGCTTTATGTTGGCATAAATAATAAACTGCTGAGACAAAACAGAAATCCTTACTTTATATTAAAATAAATGGTGTGTTTCACCCTCTGTGACTTAAAAACAATGAATCTTTATTTGTAGTGAAAACTCACACTGAATTTTATACAGGTTGCTGGTCTCCTTCTTTGACAGCAGGTTGGAGTGAGCGTCCTTCCTGTTATCGACTTTGTGCGCAAGTAAGGACTGGAACCAGCCTTTGTCGCTGCTTTCTGAGAACCTCCTACACAGAGCGACAGAAACAACGGCTCAAACCAAATCCATTAACCAGAGAAGCTGTCGATGTATGGAAGGAAATATTTAAAATAACGTGGAAATGTGGACGATTAATGGGGCTAAAAGACATTTATATTATCTTTTGATATGAGTGAGTGGGATGAGAGCATCAGTGAGGGACTTCACCATTAAACCCACCCGGGAGCAGATATTAAGGAAATATCTTTCACTCAAAGAGAAGCAGCTGTGAGTTGGATTTTGTACATTAGTCACTCAAATAGTCTCACAGACAACAAAGATTTCCATCTAACATGTTTAAGTTGTCAGTCATCCAACGGACTGAAAAGGTCCGTTGGATGACAGAAGAAACTTTCCAGATGACCTGACTGAACATTTAGCTGTTTAAGTTGTATTCTTTAGGGGAAACTGGACTTTTTAATGATAATAACTATCCTTAAAGAACTACATATTGATGGCTGCCTTTCATGACAGTTTTATAGATGATCTTATTTTGATAAATTAAATATACTGTTTTGGTCAAACCTGGAAAATAACATGTGCACAATCAATGTCTTGCATAGGGATTATTATTATTATTATTATTATTGGTTAAGCTTGGAGCTTGGAGTATGGGTTGCAAATGACTGTCAGCCTATACCATGCCGAATTTTAGCTCAGTATTTGTAATATATTCACTGATGTTTAGCCATGTTGGTGGCTAAGGTCCATTAGCTGTGGCAGCCATCATGAACTGGGTTGATTCCAAAAGTTAATCAGTTATAGAGCCAGTGATCATTTAAGAGTTTCATTAAAATCCAACCAGTGGTTCAGCAGGAATTTTTTTCCGTAACAGATAATAATAATAATAATAATAATAAACTTTATTTGTATAGCACCTTCCTACAATGCCTTGCATTGACCAAGGTGCTTAACAGGATAAAAAGATGAATAAACTGGAACAATAAATCAATGAAAATAGAATAAGAAACAACAGCAATAAAAGAAGGCAATGGAAATAAAAAATGCTACATACTAAAATAACACTAAAATAACACAAGTAATAAAAGTTACACACTGAAAGCTTTTTTGAACAAGTGGAAATAAAAAGGCAATGGAAATAAAAAATGTTACATATTAAAATACCAAAAGTAATAAAAGTTACACACTGGAAGCTTATTTGAACAAGTGGAAATAAAAAGGCAATGTAAATAATAAAATGCTACATATTAAAATACCAATTAACACACACATCATTGCTGCTTTACATTCAATGGCGAGTGAAAAAAGCACATGCAAATGGCAAGTACTGCAAAATACACAAAAGAAATGCTGATGTTAAATTAAATTGTTAGCGATCTGATTAAAAACAGACATGCTGTACAACGGCAAAACAACAAACTGAACGCTGAATAAAGTCAGCAGGATTGTTGTAACTGATGTTGCATTTTACAAAGTGTAAGAGTTTGCATGTAATATGGAAGAGAGCCGCCACACTCAGCCAGACATATGATTCTGTTACTTTAGTTGCTTTTTATAAACTTTGGTTTTTAAATCCCCCGAAAGCTGCTTCAATTAACCTCAATTTCTGGATTTTGCGCAAGATGTTAAATGCTATATCCCCCATTTGTATAGATTAGAAAGCGTCAGTGTCCTAATCTG
Organism: Garcialebias charrua; assembly: GCA_038048925.1. Lineage (NCBI taxonomy): Eukaryota > Metazoa > Chordata > Actinopteri > Cyprinodontiformes > Rivulidae > Garcialebias > Garcialebias charrua. Next base: position 39,733 of record JBBPBX010007530.1, read on the forward strand.
TGCTTTGAAAGCCATCTGTTAGTTCGCAAACACTTTTATAGGCTTTATGCATTCAAAAAATCCTCAAACCGTCAAGGTCAGTGAAACTTTCCTTATTTATAATAACATCATGGGCCACTGGCTTTAATGAGAAACGGTGATTAATCATGAATTTCCCATGGCACTCTATAAAAAACTGTATAATAAGTCAAACTTGTTTTAGTGTTATGTTAGTGTGAGGTATAGAGGGAACTCGGTGCAGTCAGAGGTCCTAAATGTTGTGTAAATGTTACAGTACAAGGTTCAGAGGTCTGGCAAATGATTAAAGCAGACATGCTTTTTACTGACTCGCTTACATAAGACTTAAGTGAAATTCTTTTTAACGCAACACACACATAATGAAGAATTTAGAAATAAAATAGTCAAAATTGTGGTACTGAAATGAGGTATTTTACACAATTGAATAAATGCTGCAAGGCCCTAAAGCCAAATGTACTCTGATTTGACATTTTATGGAATGCTGAACAAACACCTCTTTAACTGCTATGAACTGTGATATTAAGTAGCATTTATCTCCTATTTCCCCCCTCAAGATGAAGTTTGACACACAATCCTGCTGATATCAACGATATCTATCAATCAATATCAACGGCTTCCTTCTCAGACTGTGTTTTACAACAAATCTAATCTAATCTAATCTCATAACTTTACCTTGAGGTTTGGTGCAGGTAGATAGAAGACATGGACAGAACGTGTTCCAAACTCCTCACAGAACTTGTTGCCATGTTCTTCTGTAAAGTAAAGTAAAGTGGTTGTTCGACACGCAGACATTGCTTGCTAGTTAATGTTTACTCCCCCCCCCCCCCTTCTGTGATGTAATTTGACAGGTAATCATATGGTCAAACCCATGAGTTTTTGAAGAACACGTGATCTGAGTGCAGAATAGATCATGTTCGAGTGACTGATTGCTCCCATCAGTTATTGCCTGGCGCAGTGTGTGAAGTGAACATGAAGTAAATGATTTACCAGAACCATCATTCATCAGGACTGGGCTGTTCTATTTTATGTTTGGAAGAAATGACAGACAGAATTATTTTTATTTGATCATTCAGTAAAGTAAACAAGACCTAAAACATAATCAGTTGTTTTTTTTTGCCACAGAGTTAAACCAGTTAAATGTATCAAGGAATGTTTTTAAGTACACATTTTTGTAAGGAAAATAATCTGGGTCAGTCATATGATTGTGAACCTTTACTTTTCAGGAACTGTTGTGACCCTGGTGTAGAGTAAATTGTGCAACAAATGTACTGATCAGTCAGTGAAGTGTTTCCCAGAGAGAGAGAGAGAGAGAGAGCGAGGAGCCACTCCTGTGAGGATGCAAATACATTCTGATTCCTTTGTACATTTTCATTGTACTATACAGTAATCCAGGCTAAACAATACACTAGGTCATATCCATCCATCCATTATATTCTGACTGTTCAAAAGTCGGGTCATGGGGACAAGAGCTTGAGTAGGGAGGCTAGACGTCTTTCCACAGCCACATCTTCCAGCTCTTCAGGGAGGATTCTAAAGTGTTCCCAGGCCACCCAAAACACATATATAGTCTCTCCAGTGTGTTCTGGGTCTCCTCCCAGTTGGACATTCCCTGGGCAACTCCTTAAGAAGGTGCCCTAGATGCCCGAACCACCTCAACTGCCTCCTCTTGATATGGAGGAACAGCAGCAATTCTACTCAGTCTCTCCCAGATAACTGAACTTCTCATTCTATTTCTAAAGGAGCATCCAGCTACTTTGCAGAGGAAACTCATTTCACCCACCTGTATACGTGATCTCGTTCTTTCTGTAACTACTTAGAGTTTGTGACCATAGGTGAGGGTAGGACCATAGACAGACTGGTAAACAGAGCTTCGCCTTAAAGCTTAGTTCCCTTTTACCACAATGGTAAGTGAAAATCCACACAAGAGCAATCCTCTCTTTTCTTACTGAGGACCATTGACCAGATTTGGAGGTTCTGATACTCATCCCAGCTGCTTCACACTCGGCTGCAAACTGCTCCACTGAGAGCTGAAGATGACGGCATGATGACACCAACAGAACCATATTGCATATAGCAGCACCTGGCTGCACCGAGAAATTCTGCCCATAAAGTAACTGGCAGCCTTGGTGGATTTCAAATTCCACCTTAAAGTGATCTGACTTCCTGCCAGCAATGTGAACCAAACTCTCGCACTGCTTGTAAAGGGTCCAAACAGCCCATAGCAACAGGTTCTCAATCCCATACGGCGCACCCCTCACAGTGTACCTAGAGGAACACGGTTGAACACCTTCTCCAAGTCCACAAAACACATGTAGACTGGATGGGAAATCTGTCACTGCCCCTCGAGGAACCTAGTGAGGGTAAAGAGCTCATACATTGTTCCAATGCCAGGATGGAACTCGTATTGTTCCTCCTGGATCTGAGGTTTAACCAATGATTAGACTCACTTCTCCAGTACTCCTGAATAGACCTTAGTAGGGAGGCTAAGGAGAGTGATGCCCCTATAATTTGCACACACTCTTCGGTCTCCTTTTTTGAAAAGGGGAACCACCATCCTAGTCTGCCAATCCAGTGGCACTGCCCCCAATGTCCACACAATGTTGCAAAGGTGTGTCAACCAGGAAATCCCCACAACATCCAGAGCCTTAAGGAAATCAGTGTGGATCTCAGCCACCCTCGGAGCCTTGCTGCTCCAGAGTTTTTTTTTAATACCACTGCCACGGTTATGGACAGACAACCCCAAAGTCCCCCAACTCGGCTTCTTTCATGGATGATGTGCCAGTGGAATTGAGAAGATCTGAGAATTATTTCTTCCACTGTTATCATCCAACCTTCATTCAACCTCCTGGCGACAGCACTGTATGAGGTCAACAACATTCCAACTTCACTGATTGCAATGTCAGCAAAGCACTGTTTTCTCCTCCTCAGCCGCCTGATGGTTTGCCAGAATCTCCTCAGAGCCAACCGAGAGTGTGTATCCAAGGTCTCATTGAACTCCTCCCACATCCAAGCTTTTGCTTCAGCAACAGCCAAGGCTGTAGACCTTTTTGCATTCTGGTACTCATCAGCTACCTCCAATGTCCCTAAAGCCAACAAGGCCCGATAGGACTCCTTATTCAGCTTGACAACCACTTTAACCTGGGGTGTCCACTGCTGAGTTCAAGGATGGCCACTGTAAGAAGAGCCAACAACCTTGCAGCCACCTCAACAACTGAGGCATGGAACATGGCCCACTCAGACTCAATGGCCCTCATTCATGAAACTGTTCGTATTCTAATCCTACGTTTCTCCTACTTTTGTTCTTACGAAGCGTTCGTAAGAACATGCCACGTCAGATCCAACAAACTCTTCTATGATGAGGAAACGTGTGTAAATGGCTGCGTAAACATGATGAATCCCACCTGTTCTAATCAGCTGCGCGTGCCCGCGGAAATGTCATTTACATAAATTCCACCCCTCAAAACACCATATAAGGATCTAGTTTCCTGCCTCTGACAGCAGGAAGTGTCCATTCATTCAAACTCAAGAAGTAAAAAGAAGAACTTTACGCTCTGAGTTCTGCTCAGAACGGCTGGAGGTGGTCGCGCACTGCTACCCCCCCCCCGCTCCCGCTCCCCCCCCGCAAGTGTCGGATGTGTTCTTGAACAGAAGCATTTTATATATGACGAGTAGGGATGAGGACATGTTGTTTAAAGTGTCTCGAAACTACAGTTCACTTCATATTAATATGGTGCATGTTCTCCCGTGGGTCATACTGTATCAGACATCAAGAATAAATGGTTTGATCTGAAAATGGCTTCAGAAAAACGTCTCGCCGCAGCACGGACAGCAGGTGGTCAGGAGGTGGTCAAGGAATGTTGTGCCGACATGACAGCAGGAGGAGGTGCTCGCGCCGTGAGTGGCACGGGTTGGAGGTGGTCGCGCTGAGCGTGGCACGGCTGGAGGTGGTCGCGCTGAGCGATGCACGGGTTGGAGGTGGTCGCGCTGAGCGTGGCACGGCTGGAGGTGGTCGCGCTGAGCGTGGCACGGCTGGAGGTGGTCGCGCTGAGCGTGGCACGGCTGGAGGTGGTCGCGCTGAGCGTGGCACGGCTGGAGGTGGTCGCGCTGAGCGTGGCACGGCTGGAGGTGGTCGCGCTGAGCGTGGCACGGCTGGAGGTGGTCGCGCTGAGCGTGGCACGGCTGGAGGTGGTCGCGCTGAGCGTGGCACGGCTGGAGGTGGTCGCGCTGAGCGTGGCACGGCTGGAGGTGGTCGCGCTGAGCGTGGCACGGCTGGAGGTGGTCGCGCTGAGCGTGGCACGGCTGGAGGTGGTCGCGCTGAGCGAGGCACGGCTGGAGGTGGTCGCGCTGAGCGTGGCACGGCTGGAGGTGGTCGCGCTGAGCGATGCACGGGCTTGGAGGTGGTCGCGCTGAGCGTGGCACGGCTGGAGGTGGTCGCGCTGAGCGATGCACGGGTTGGAGGTGGTCGCGCTGAGCGTGGCACGGCTGGAGGTGGTCGCGCTGAGCGTGGCACGGCTGGAGGTGGTCGCGCTGAGCGTGGCACGGCTGGAGGTGGTCGCGCTGAGCGTGGCACGGCTTGGAGGTGGTCGCGCCGAGGGTGGCGCATGGCGTGGTGGTGCGTGATTTTTATTAACCCCGGGGCACGGGCGCCCACGCGCAGGTGGCGCGGTGGTGGACGAGGGGCGGGGGTGCGGGGGGGGGGTTTGAAGCCGCTTCATTTTAATTTAACCAATATGTGTCGTTGCATTTAATTGTTTTTATGCTCTAAATATTCTCTAAATAACGAAATATGAGGTTATTAGTGGAGAAAAGGCCAGCAGACTACTGTTCGTAAAATATACGACAGGTCCGGACCACACGTAGATTTTGTTCGTATCTGAAAAAAATCCTAGGATACGAAAATATTGTTGGATGCCACAAATGATCCTAAATCACTCGTAAGCACAGTTTAAGCACAAATCTGTGCGTACGAACGGTTCATGAATGAGGCCCAATGTCTCCCACCTCAGCTGGGATGTGGTTAAAGCTCTCCTGGAGGTGTGAATTGAAGATCATTCTGGTGGGTTCTTCGACCAGGTCTTCCCAGCTTCTTCTTCTTCTTCTTTTAGTTTAATGGCGGATTGCAAACAACGTTCAGGTGCATACCGCCACCTACTGAGCAAGAGTGTGTAGCTCATGGCCTCCTATTCCTATATTCTACTTTTAATATTAATGTTATGTAGATAAATGAACAACTCTTTTCTAACATCTTTTATTTTATCTGTATCCCCTTCAGTCCCTAAAATTCCTCCCATACTCCAAACTCTCCCTGCCTCTTTGACTTTTCTTTTCAATCTGTCCCTTTCATTTGTATATTTAATGCACTCCATCAGTACATGTTCTACACTTTCTGTTTCCCCACATTCCACACATCTACTGTCATTCCGTTTCCCTATCAAGAACATTGTATCATTTAGAAGTGTATGGCCTACCCTCATTCTCATTACTATCACCTCTTCTCTTCTACATCTTTCTCTATAATTATTTATTGTAACTGATTTTTGTATTTTGAATAATCTTCTTCCTTTCTTGTCTTCATTCCATCTTTTCTGCCATTTTTCTTTTTCTTTTCCTTTAATAATTGACTTACCCTCTCCTTTCCCTAACATTATATTAACTGTTGTTTCTCCTTTCAATGCTTTTTTAGCAAGTTTATCAGCTGTTTCATTCCCTTCCACCCCCTCGTGTGCTGGTACCCAACAAAACTGTACATCAATTCCACCTCTGTGTAACCGAAATAATGTGTGCTGTATTTCCAAAAGAAGGTCTTTCCTGTCGTTTCCTTTTGACTGCATACTTTCTATAACAGCCTTTGAATCAGTGCATATCACCACCCTATCAGGTCTAACCTCCTCAATCCATTGCAAGCTAATTATAACTGCCACCATTTCTGCTGTGTATATTGAAAGTTGATCCGATATCCTTTTGGAAATACAAACTTCAAATTCGGGGATATAAACTCCTATTCCCACCCACCCCTTTGCATATTTTGAGCCATCTGTGTAAATTTCCATATAATTATAATATGATTCTCTAATGTATTTGCTGGTGTTCACCCCATTCCATTCTCTCTTCATTTCTAGTATTTTCATATCAACTTCACTTTCTGGAATTAACCAGGGTGAGATAACTCTAGTTAGATTAATCTGTGCAAATTCTATATTGTCTATTCCATATATTTCCACTAATTTGTTTATTTTTTACACCCAAATCCATTTCTATGATATTTGTTATATTCCCAACAATCCTCAATTGTCGTTGCTGCAGGATTTTCTTTACTTCCTTTGAGTTTAATCCAGTAAGTTAATGACAGTTTAGTTCTTCTCATTTCTAACGGAGTTTCACCACTTTCTATAAGTATTGCATTAATTGGGGTTGTCTTTATTGCTCCTGTGCACACACGTAATGCTCTGGATTGAAGTCTATCTAATTTTTGAAGTGTTGAATTTGCTGCTGCTCCATACACTATGCATCCATAGTCCAACGTCGATCTCATGAGAGCTCTGTATATATTTAAAAGTGATTGTTTATCTGCTCCCCAGTTATTACCTGCCACTGCTTTCATTAGATTTATTACTCTTTTACACTTTGTCTCTACCTGATTTAAATGACATTGCCATGAGTATGAACTGTCTAACCATAAGCCAAGATATTTAAATTCACTAACCAATTGTATAGGTTGTCCATATAGTAAGAAATGTTCATCTTTTATCTTCTTTTTGTTTGTTATCATCATGTATTTAGTTTTGCTTACAGACAGTTTGAAACCCCATTCATAAGACCAGCTCTCTATTTGATTAATTGCTTTTCTAATGCTTTTAACAACATGTGGAACATTTCTCCCCCTCATCCATATTGCTCCATCATCCGCATATAGTGCTGATTTGATGCCTCTGTCAAGATTTGCAAAGATATCGTTAATCATTATGTTGAATAAAACTGGACTAATTACACTACCTTGAGGGGTGCCATTTTCCACTTTGAAGACTCTTGATAATTCACCCCCAACTTTAACTCTTATTGACCTATCCTTAAAGAAGCTGGCAATCCAGTTATATATCCTCCCGTCTATTCCCATTTGATCTAGTTTTATTAACAGTCCTTCCCTCCACATAGAATCATATGCTTTTTCTATGTCAAAGAATACTATAATCATAATTTCTTTCATTTTCAGTGTTTTTTCTATATCAGTACACACTCTTACTAGAGCATCTACTGTGGACCTGCCATTTCTAAAACCACATTGATATTTATTTATAAGTTCTCTTTTTTCCAGAACATACTTTAATCTACTAACTAATATTTTCTCCATCAGTTTACATAGATGGGATGTTAATGCTATGGGTCTGTAGTTGTCTGCGCATGATGGATCCTTCCCTGGTTTATTAAATGGTAGAATTATGGCTCGTTTCCAACTCTTTGGGACAGTTCCTTCTTCCCATATTTTATTGAACAGTTTTAATATAATATTTAATGTTATTTCTGGAAGATTTCTAAACATAACATAGCATAGGTTATCTTCTCCTGGAGCTGAGTAACCTGTGTCTTTTAACGCCATTTTGATTTCTTTCATAGTTATATGGTCATCAAGTGTTGACATGGATTTATTTTTCTTCTGTCCTACATCATTGAATGTTTTGAGTTTTTGTTCTTTCTGCTGTCTGTGAAGTTGTTCCAGATGTTCTCCACTGTGGGTTGCAGCAAACGCCTCACCAAGAGAATCAGCCTTGTCTTTATTTGAAACCATTATCTCTTTATTTTTAATCAGTGCTGGAATTTTAAGTTCACTTCTTTTCCCACTCATTTTCTTAATCATAGTCCACACCTGTTGCAGATTTATTTTATATCCTATTGATGAACAATAATCTCTCCAAGTTTTCTTTTTTGCCTCCTTAATGGTCCTACGTTCTACTGCCCTTTTTCTTTTAAAATCTATAAGATTTTCTCCATCCATCCATCCATCCATCCATCCATCCATCCATCCATCCATCTTCTTCCGCTTATCCGGGGTCGGGTCGCGGGGGTAGCAGCCTAAGTAGGGAGGCCCAGACTTCCCTCTCCCCAGCCACTTGGAGCAGTTCCTCCGGGGGAATCCCAAGGCGTTCCCAGGCCAGCCGAGAAACATAGTCCCTCCAGCGCGTCCTGGGTCTTCCTCTGGGTCTCCTCCCGGTGGGACATGCCCGGAACACCTCACCAGGGAGGCGTCCAGGAGGCATCCTAACCAGATGCCCGAGCCACCTCAACTGGCTCCTCTCGATGTGGAGAAGCAGCGGCTCTACTCCGAGTCCCTCCCGGATGACTGAGCTTCTCACCCTATCTCTAAGGGAGAGTCCAGCCACCCTGCGGAGAAAACTCATTTCAGCCGCTTGTATCCGAGATCTTGTTCTTTCGGTCATAACCCAAAGCTCATGACCATAGATGAGGGTGGGAACGTAGATCGATCGGTAAATTGAGAGCTTTGCCTTTTGACTCAGCTCTCTCTTCACCACGACAGACCGGTACAGCGCCCGCTTCACTGCGGACGCTGCACCTATCCGCCTATCGATCTCACGCTCCAGTTTTCCCTCATTCGTGAACAAGATCCCGAGATACTTAAACTCCTCCACTTGGGGCAGGACCTCCTCCCCGACCCGGAGAGGGCATGCTACCCTTTTCCGGCTCAAGACCATGGCCTCGGATTTGGAGGAACTGATCCTCATCCCGGCCGCATCACACTCGGCTGCAAACCGCTCCAGTGAAAGTTGTAAATCACGAACTGATGAAGCCAGTAGGACCACATCATCTGCAAAAAACAGAGAAGCGATTCTAAGGTCACCAAAACGGATCCTCTCAACACCTTGGCTGCGCCTAGAAATTCTGTCCATAAAAGTTATGAACAGAATCGGTGACAAAGGGCAACCTTGGCGGAGTCCAACTCTCACCGGAAACGAGCCTGACTTACTGCCGGCAATGCGGACCAAGCTCTGACACCGGTCGTACAGGGACCTAACAGCCCTTATCAAAGGGCCTGGTACCCCATACTCCCGGAGTACCCCCCACAGAACCCCCCGAGGGACGCGGTCGAATGCCTTCTCCAAGTCCACAAAACACATGTAAACTGGTTGGGCAAACTCCCACGCACCCTCCAGGACCCTGCTGAGGGTGTAGAGCTGGTCCAGTGTTCCACGACCAGGACGAAAACCACACTGCTCCTCCTGAATCCGAGGTTCGACTATCCGACGGACCCTCCTCTCCAGAACCCCTGAATAGACCTTACCAGGGAGGCTTAAGAGTGTGATCCCCCTATAGTTGGAACACACCCTACGGTCCCCCTTTTTAAATAGGGGAACCACCACCCCAGTCTGCCAATCCAAGGGAACTGCCCCCGATGTCCACGCGATATTGCAGAGTCGCGTAAGCCAACACAACCCTACAACATCCAGAGCCCTAAGGAACTCCGGGCGAATCTCATCCACCCCCGGAGCCTTGCCACCGCGGAGCTTTTTAACCACCTCGGCGACCTCAGCACCAGAGATCGGAGAACCCGACCCAAAGTCCCCAGGCTCTGCTTCCTCAGTGGAAGACGTGCCAGTAGGATTGAGGAGGTCTTCGAAGTATTCCGCCCACCGACTCACAACATCCCGAGTTGAGGTCAGCAGCACGCCACCTCCACCATAAATGGTGTTGGTCTCGTACCTCTTTCCCCCCCTGAGACGCCGGATGGTGGACCAGAATCGCCTCGAAGCCGTACGGAAGTCATTCTCCATGGCCTCTCCGAACTCCTCCCACGCCCGAGTTTTTGCCTCAGCAACCACCCGAGCCGCATGCCGCTTGGACTGCCGGTACCTATCAGCTGCTTCCGGGGTCCCACAAGCCAAAAAGGCCCAATAGGACTCCTTCTTCAGCCTGACAGCATCCCTCACTGCCGGTGTCCACCACCGGGTTCGAGGGTTGCCACCTCGACAGGCACCAACAACCTTGCGGCCACAGCTCCGATAAGCTGCCTCGACAATAGAGGCGCGGAACACGGCCCACTCGGACTCCATGTCCCCCGCCTCCCTCGGAACGTGTTCAAAGCTCTCCCGGAGGTGGGAGTTAAAGCTCCGTCTTACGGGAGACTCTGCCAGACGTTCCCAGCAGACCCTCACGATACGTTTGGGTCTGCCAGGTCTGACTGGCATCCTCCCCCAGATTTGACAGCTGACAGTTTAGCTCATCTCTTCACCTGCGTGTCCAACATACAGGTAAAGGACTGCATCTATCTATGGGTGTCCTGGTACCAAGTGCACTTATGGACACCCTTATGTTCAAACATGGTGTTTGTGATGGACAAACCAAGATTTTCTCTGTTCATGTTTTTCTGTAAGGTTTTTAGAGCCTTGTTTCTCTCTTTAATTGCTTTACTGCAGTCATCTGTCCACCACGGAACAACTTTTGATTTTCTTTTTAAAACTACTTTTGGAATATTTGAGTGTGCTGCATTTAAAATGAGCTCTAATACCTGATTATTGCATTCATCAATGTTCCCTGTAAGAGTAACTAAATTACTATTTTTCTCACAATTAATTTTGAATGTTTCCCAGTTAGCTTTCTTAAAGCACCATCTTGTTGACATTATGTCCTCTTGTTGGATTATTTTGTCATTTATAATTGTACTAATAGGAAAATGATCACTCCCCAATGTAGATTCTCCATTTACATTCCAATCACAGGATTTTGCAAGATTATCTGATCATGATTTTGCAAGATTATCTGATCATGATTTTGCAAGATTATCTGATCCATCCATCCATCCATCCATGGATGGATGGATGGATGGATGGATCAACTAAAGTTAAATCTAAATATGAGACTGAACCTTTATTGATATTACACCTTGTGCCTTGACCATTATTGAGACAAACCAGTGATCTTTCATCCATAATTTCTTCAATGATGTTTCCATTACTGTCTGTTTTGCTACTACCCCATAAGCTATTGTGTGCATTAAAATCCCGCACCATATTTCTCTCCTGTTTATCCCTCCTGATATTCCCTTAAATAGGTCTTCCCAGCAAACCCTGACTACACATTTAGATCTATTGAGTCTGTCCGGCATATTCCACCATCATCTGATCCCACTCACTACCAGCTGGTGATCAGCTGACAGTTTAGCTCATCTCTTCACCTGCGTGTCCAACATACAGGTAAAGGACTGCATCTATCTATGGGTGTCCTGGTACCAAGTGCACTTATGGACACCCTTATGTTCAAACATGGTGTTTGTGATGGACAAACCATGACTAGCACAGAAGTCCAACAACAAAACACCACTCAGGTTCAGATCAGAGAGGCCTCCCAGTCACACATCTCCAGTATTCATGTCAGTATTCATGTGGGCATTGAAGTCCCCTAGCAGAATAAAGGAGTCCCCAGCTGGTGCACCTTCTAGCACCCTCTACTAAGGACTCCAAGAAGGCTGGATACTCTGAACTACCATTTGGCGCATAGGCACAATCAGTCAGAGCTCATCCCCCCACTTGAAGGAGTAGGGAAGCTACCCTCTCATCTACCGAGGAAATCTCAAACATACATAAATCAAATTGGGGCTAAAAGTAGACCCACAACAGTTTGGCACCTCTCTTCATGGGCAACTCCAGAGTGGAATAAGGTCCAGCCCTTCTCAAGGAGATTAGTTCCAGAGCCCATGCTGTGCATCAGGGTGAGCCCAACTATATCTAGTCAGTACTTCTCAACCTCATTCCCAAGCTCAGGCTCCTTCTGCACCAGAAAGGTTACGTTCCATATCCCAAGAGCCAGATTTGATAAACTAGGGTCAGAGCGCCAAGGCCCCCGCCTTCACCCACTGCCCATGTAGTCATGCACCTGGCTAGTATGGCCCCTCCTGCAGGTGGACTCACAGAAAGGCAAACTCATGTTACTCATTTATGCTGAGTCCAACTGGGCCCCATGGGTAGAAACCCAGTCACCAGGCACACGCTGATGAGCCCCTCCCCCTAGCCTGGCTCCAAGATGGAACCCTGGTAACCCACGTCAGGTCAAGGTACATTGAGCTCCTTGCTGTTTTCTTTCCATATGAGTATTTGCAATTGCTCTTTGTCTGGCCTGTCACCTAAGAACAATCCACCTTGGGAGACCCTACCAGGGGCATGCAGTAGCTCCTAGCATCATCCAGGGGCATAAACTCCATCACAATGAGGTGGTGATTCACGGGTCATATTTTTCAAGTTTATGTATGACAGTCATTTAAATAATTAATAAAACCCATCACTTACAAAAAAAATTGTGTTTTTCACTCACCGATAGTCATTTTCTGTCACGTTAGTTTTCTTTTTCTTTCTTCTGTTAAAAACACCTTCATTCAAATAAACTGGATAAGTCAACCACAAGAAAATTAATTTAAATGTTTTTAATAGGATAGAAAGAAAGGAAAGACGGAAAGTAAGACTACAGAATATAATAAATATACACAAAGAAAGCACAAGGCAAATACACTCGACCGCTGTCTGTAAACCTGCAAAGAACATGACAGAACACAGCAACAAAATACATATTTACAAAAGACTTAGAATATTCATGGCTTTGCAGTAGATTTCTATAAATATATATACCTATACCTACATACATATACATGCATATGTATTCACATACACATCTACATACGATACCTGCATGTGCATCCCTGCATTTATTTGTGTGTGGTAGCATGCATAAGTGTACTGTATAAGGCTCGCTAATAGAGCATTCAATAGTGACCGTGAAAAGTAATTTTAATTGGCACACTTATTTTATTTATTTCCTTTTTTCTATTTTTGAAAAGGCAACCTTGAAACAATTAATTTTAGTTTTTTTTAAATGCATCTTTAAAAAAAAAACTTCTGCAACTGTTTTGGGACTTTTTACACTTCAAATTTGTAAGAAAGACAAATGCAGAGCTCTCGTTAAATATAAAACAGCAGCTTTAGAGCTCATTTTGGAGTGTGTTTGTGTGTGGGAGGGTCACATACATCCAAAGTGACATCTTACTGTACCTAATGCAGTTTGAGTCGTCTTGCTACAGTGAGCAGGATTGTTATCCAACTGCGGACTGTTCTTTCACAGCTGTTTTTTCTTCTTCTGTTAAACTAGTCATGCAACACTTAAATCCTTTTGGGCAACCCACTTTCACTTCTTTTCACACACATTGCAGTGCTCTCAGCTGCTCTTCACCATTCTACCCACTGATTCATATAACACCAAATTTTATATCGAAAAAGAATCACATTCGATACATGAACTGAGTGCCCATTTTTACTGACTTAGTCGACAATTATTTTCAGGTGCTGTAGAAATGTCCTTTTTGTAAATAAAAATGAAACCAGTGGATCCCCTCTGAAGTAATTTTATATTGAACTGATTGGGCATTTAACAAGGTTTTTTTTTTAAAGTATAGTTTATTTAAAGCAATATGTTCTTGTAGCTCTTTGAAAAGTAAAAGAAAAAAAATTGCGGGAATGATTTCTGCAAGCATCCAGCCTTTGATTCCTTTGTTGAGTAGGGAAATAAAATTTCAAGGCTTTCACAAGATTTCAGAGCTTTTTGCTGGAATTTAAGTGCAGCAGTTACTCTAACACTTTCCAGGATTTGGCTTTTCTGAGTGGGCCAATTGTGCCTCCATGGTTCACTCTGAGTGCAGAAAACGTTTTTTTCACTGCCGCATACAAGTCTTCAAAATCCTTGTTGACTGTGATGTCCTAGAGGGAGGGAAACGTAGGGTAAAAGGTTTGACTCCCGCATTGAGAGAAAATGTTTTTCTAGTAGAGAAATGTTTCACTTACTGAAAAGTCTAAAGTCTCTAGTGATGAATCTGGGTTTTCTTGAAGAGACTGAAGGATCTTGGAACATCCAGTGTTCTGGATCGGATTCCTACCAACCTGACAAGAAATACACGACATAAAGCAAACATTAGTCATTCCTCATTTTTGTTTGTTCTGAAAGTGAAAAACTGTCTAATAATTTTAAGTGGTTTGTACTGTATTTCTTCAGACTGTCAACATTTTTCTGTGGATTTCAACTGCTTTTTCACATTTTCTCAATTCATTCTCTGAACACTGTCAGAGGTTTGTTTTGGACTTAACTTTTGACTGTTCACGATGAACCAGTGGACCAGATCTTCGCCCTGGTTGAGTTGTTAAGATGGTAAGAACTAAGCTGAAAGATCCATCCATCCATTTTCGTCTGCTTATCCGGGGTCGGGTCGCGGGGGTAGCAGCCTAAGTAGGGAGGCCCAGACTTCCCTCTCCCCAGCCACATGGAGCAGCTCCTCTGGGGGAATCCCAAGGCGTTCCCAGGCCAGCCGAGAAACATAGTCCCTCCAGCGTGTCCTGGGTCTTCCTCTGGGTCTCCTCCCGGTGGGACATGCCCGGAACACCTCCCCAGGGAGGCGTCCAGGAGGCATCCTAACCAGATGCCCGAGCCACCTCAACTGGCTCCTCTCGATGTGGAGAAGCAGCGGCTCTACTCCGAGTCCCTCCCGGATGACTGAGCTTCTCACCCTATCTCTAAGGGAGAGTCCAGACACCCTGCGGAGAAAACTCATTTCAGCCGCTTGTATCCGAGATCTCGTTCTTTCGGTCACAACCCAAAGCTCATGACCATAGATGAGGGTGGGAACGTAGATCGATCGGTAAATTGAGAGCTTTGCCTTTCGACTCAGCTCTCTCTTCACCACGACAGACCGGTACAGCGCCCGCTTCACTGCGGATGCTGCACCTATCCGCCTATCGATCTCACGCTCCAGTTTTCCCTCATTCGTGAACAAGACCCCGAGATACTTAAACTCCTCCACTTGGGGCAGGACCTCATCCCCGACCCGGAGAGGGCATGCTACCCTTTTCCGGCTCAAGACCATGGCCTCGGATTTGGAGGAACTGATCCTCATCCCGGCCGCATCACACTCGGCTGCAAACCGCTCCAGCGAAAGCTGTAGATCACGATCTGATGAAGCCAACAGGACCACATCATCTGCAAAAAACAGAGAAGCGATTCTAAGGCCACCAAAACAGATCCTCTCAACACCTTGGCTGCGCCTAGAAATTCTGTCCATAAAAGTTATGAACAGAAAGTTATGAAAGATAAACTTCTTAATTTACTAGTTTTTCTTGGCACCAGCCCTCACTCACCTATGGATCATGCTGGATCAAATAAGATCCCAAATATGACTGGTTGAACCAAACTTACTTCATAAGATGATGAGGCAAAGCCTTACAGTAAGGGAGAGAAGCGTTGGTTTTTGGGTGTACTATGGAGAAGAGCCATTGCTCCTCATTGAATGGCGTTAGATGAGGTGGTTCAGGCGTCAGATTAGGACAACGCCCTCTGGAAAATTTTCCACTGAGAAAAGACTTTAGGGCAGACCTAAAACTTGCTTTAGGGATCTTATATCTTCTCTGGTCTTGGGATCCCAAGGTAGAAGTTAGTGTTTCTGAGTAGAGGGATGTTTGGGTTTCCTTTCTGGACTTGTTGTCCTACAACCCAATCACAGATAAGTGGACACAAATCGATGGGTAAATAAATAAATAAATAAATAAATAGATAAATTAACTCTGATCTATAATAATAATAATAATAAATTTAATTTATAATGCACTTTTCATTAATAAAAATCTCAATCTGTGAGTCTGCTGGGCACATGAATCTCCTTGGGTGAGCTCTCAAATGAAAAGCCAGGTTTGTGGCAAGACACAGAGCCAGGTACTTTATTACCAGGCTATCACAAAGACCCAATTCAATTCACAATTTTTGAATTGATGATAAATAACAAAGATAACAGTCTGACAAACAGAATAAAACAAAGCTTTTTAACTTCAGCAAAGTGAATCCCAAGCACTATTACCTGAAAACTTGACATACATTGAAGGATTATTCATCTCTCAGGCCTTGTGTCAGATCTTTGCTGGATATTTTTCCATTTCTTAAATGCTTTACTTTAAGGTATTGGCTATTTCCGCTTTAGGCCTGACACTTGCCTTGTGATGGACCTACAACCACAATGACTGCTGAGGTAGGTACCAGCTCACCTGGTGGTCCAGAAAGGAAAAGCAGGTAAAGAAAAACGGATGGCTTGGCACCTCTTCATTTGTCAAACTCTTGCCCAGTTTATTCAGTTTTCGAGCATACGCTGTACAATAGGCTGCCATGGTCACTGACAAGGACTGAACAGAAAATGTGAAAAAGCTGCTAAAGTATAAAGAAAACGTCAAAAGACACTCAGAAAGCCTGCTGGGGAGTTATTGATTTATACTGCTGCAAAACATTACAAGGTTGCCTGCTTGCAATGTGGATGATTTTCATTTTCTTTGGGTAGAAATACAACAAAAAATTTTTTGGCCTCTGTACCAAATTAATTATTTTTATTATACATTGAAAAAACAAACAATGTTTGCTAGTTCAGATGTACTTGAGGCATCTCTTATTACTGTTATTGTTTTTGCTTACTAACGGAGGTATACGATCAGTTTGATGTAGGTTTGCTCCTCTTAAAGGCAACTTCTGCTCCTCTGTCATAAAATGCATGCTTAAAGGAGAGCACATTTTAATGTAAATTATATTAAACTGGATTTAACATATATTTCATTAAAGGGTTCCAACATTGTTTCTAGTTGACACACTAAGTTTTGCAAACTACAGTTTTAATTTTATTGATGTGTGCTTTGCTGAAATTGTATCTTTTTCACAGCTAAATTCTCTATCTGTGCTACATTGGATTTTTCAAATTAGGATCTATCAAATATTTGCAGATCAAGTTTTAAACACATTAGTAAATAAAATAAATTCTACCTAAACCCACACCATCTTTATGCTTTTAACTGAATTCATTGTTGAATATGAATAGAGCTTTTTTTTTTACGGTACTCATGTAACATCATGACCAGGATGATTCGCCTGCATTACTGACACAAAAGCAGAATACAGTGATCCATTTATTTATCCTATTTTATCCTCGGATTCCCCCCATTGCTTGTAAAGCTAGAACCAATTTCTTTTCAGCAGCTTACATTCAGGAATCTGATTGTCTTGTTTACTTTGAGGCCCATGGCGAGATGGATGGCTCCCTCAGGGGGGATTCGGTTGTTACTGTGGTGGGAAAATAAATGCAGAAAAAAAGGTGTGTTGAAGCGTAATGGAGGTAATTGTAAAGCTTTATTTTTTTTTACTGTGGTAATAGTTCAAGCAGCAAACACAACATTTGAAAGGAAAACCTGGTTTCACTACAAAAGTAAAGTTCAAGTATTTATGGTGATGAAAGTCTTTAAAGCACTTTGGTTGGGCTTGTCGCTGTTTTAAGTGCTCTATAAATAAAAAGGTATGGTAA
Organism: Garcialebias charrua; assembly: GCA_038048925.1. Taxonomy (NCBI): domain Eukaryota; kingdom Metazoa; phylum Chordata; class Actinopteri; order Cyprinodontiformes; family Rivulidae; genus Garcialebias; species Garcialebias charrua. Next base: position 57,119 of record JBBPBX010007530.1, read on the forward strand.
AACAATGACCCATTCATGAAAAGCTGTACTTTTTTGCGATTTTATAAGAGAAATTGCTGAAATGTGTCACATGTGTAAATTTGATCTGAATGAATGGTTAAATAAAACGTTCAGTTGTTGTTTCTCATCATTTGATAAGAAGAAAATCTCATACCTCACGTTCAGCTCCTCCAAAATATCGTTGTCTTTGAGAGCTTGTCCTAAAGCAACGGCTCCTTCGTTGCCAAAGTCATTATTTGACAGATCCACTGATCTGAGATAAACATTTCCCTAAAAGACACGAAAAGAAAATACTTTTGTTGAATAAAAGTAGAGGCACATTGATGTTTTCTAACAGATTTTGAACATTTAAACGTAAAAATTGTTGCTTTTAGTAAACAGAATGTAAAGCACATTCATTTCATGAGCTTCTAATTCTTCGTTATGCTGTAAATTATGGATTTGAACCTGGATCGTCATGTTTCAGGTGTTTTTTTTTTCTTTTCAAAAAGAAAAAAAATATCATAATACAATTGTGGGGATTTGTTTTGTGTAAAATGTTTGTTTTCTCAAAGTGATCTGTACCCAATCAATAAATGTGGTAAAGCAACATCTCTTGGATGTATGAAATATTTATTTATTTTAGAAAAGAAAGAAAAACACAAAGCTTGAATAGTTTTTAGGTTTTGGGGTAAGAACTTGCAAAATAAAGATTCTTTTTGGCAATCTTTAAATTAGATACAAACTCTTGTATAAGTATTTTCTTAAGTTTAGACCAGGGATGTCAAACTCACTTACAAAAAGGGGCCAAAATTAAAACAATTTTCAAATTAAGGACCATTTTCTGAATCTACATTAACTCAAGTTAGATACCCAACATATTTTCTTGGTTGCAGGTTACTCAAAAAGATTTTGATTGGTCTCATTTACCATAACATAATAATTTATTTATAAAGCACGTTAAACAGTGAAAGTGCACACCAAAGTGCTATTTTTGATGTACTCTGTTGCACTTTTGACATCATAATCAAAGATTACTGAAAAAATTTAAGTGAAAAAAGTATTTTACGTTTAAAAATTAAAATATCATCTTGGGGTCCAGATACGATGTCAACGAAGGCCACATTTTGGCCCCCGGGCCTTGAGTTTGACATGCGCTTTAGACCATCTAAGTTTAAAGAAACTGAAAAACTTTTGCCCATTTTTTCAACGAGTATTGTAAAAAAATAAATAATAATAATAATAATAATAATAATAATTAATTCAATTTATAACGCACTTTTCATTACTGAAAATCTCAAAGTGCTACACATATATTGAATGCTACACACATTCATAAACCGGTGGCGGCAGACTACCATGCAAGGTGCTTTCCAGTCCTACCGGGAGCAACTCAGGGTAAGTGTCTTGCCCAAGGACACAACGACACATGGTGCGGGTCCCGGGAGTCGAACCGCCAACTTTCCGATTGGGAGACGACTGCCATTACCACTACACCACGGCCGCCCTAATTCAAGGAAAACCTGGAAAAAATACAGTTTCACATAAATAGACAAATAAAAGGAGCGAAGATGGAGTCATATCCAATCCTGAATATTTTATATATACTGTATTGAACAATTACATTGTAACTGCTGGTTTACACACTTCAAAGTTGGCTGCAATAGTTTGTATACTTACTTGAGAAGATAATTATACAGACTTTATCAATGAATTTCAAAGTGTTCTGTTCTTAATAGAATCAAAATATACCAATTTTATCATTTTTGTAATAAAAAAATATAACCCCCCCCCCCCAACTGATTAAACATAAATTTGCAATATTACCCCTAGGCCATTAGCCAACGTGACCGCTCCTCTCCCTCGAATGCAATTCCAGGCAAGACACAGAGATCTCAGCCCCATGTTTTCCGACAGATAGTTGCCCAGGGTTTGACCTCAAGATAGGAAACAAATTAATAAAACGTAAACAAATAACACAATATGATTGTTAAAATCAGGCCTCTCTTGTAACTGAGTCCCAGAGGCTCAATGGGATTAACCTGTATAAATAAAGGTTGAATGAATAAATTGTCACCCCATTTTTCTTCAGATTTAAGCCTGATTTCTATGACTTTAACACATTTCTGAGAACAGAAAAATTTGATGTGTTTATTTAAAGGTCCACCGATGATGATTTTTTACTATTCATAAAATTGCTAAAAAAAAATGTATCATTTAAATATGTTCCTTTATGCAAACAAAATGATAAATCACTTTAATTTTGCTTTAAAAGTGATTTTGAACTTCAAGCCGTGTTTAATCATGGGAAATCTGATTACACCCGAACGCACCATCTGTGATGTCACACCGGGCAGAGCTCTGGGCTTGTCACAGTGCGCAGGTATGAGCAGCTCGACATGAAGGTAAGTCTGATACAGCATCAGACCTAAATTAGATCCTGTTGTTTCTTGTTCCATCACCCAAACTATTTTCTGCTTCCCAAAATGAAGACAAATAGCTCAAATCTTCACATAGATTGCTAAATTCGTCGGGTTTTAAATGGTCCGCTATTAAAGAGACCAGAGCCCTCTGCCCAGTGTTACGTCACAGATGGTGCGTTCGTGTGTAATTGGATTTCCCATGATTAAACACGGCTTGAAGTTCAAAATCACTTTTAAAGCAAAATTAAAGTGATTTAGCATTTTGTTTGCAAAAATGAACATATTTAAATGATAAAAGATATATATTTTGAGCAATTTTATGAAAATTAAAAAAATCATGTCAGTGGGGCTTTAAACATGAGTCAAATGTCACTTCCACACTTCTTTTTTCATCTTCTAGGATTTTTTTGTTGTGTTTTTTTTGGCATAGAGTGTAGAAAATAAAGAAAATTCTCATCACCCCTTTCACCAACACAAAGTGTGCACTTGACAAATGACTGCAGTTGGATATAAAACCATAAATCATGAAACGTTTGATTTTTTAAAATCTTCCCTCACTGTGACGAGAACTCTCAATACTTGTGAAAAAATCAGATTTTTCAGTAGAAGAAAAAGCCACATCGAATATATGAGCATGATTCATGCCTGTAGGTTTGACAAAAAAGGCACAATGACATCCAGTTTTCCCACAGACTTGTTTTCAATTATCAATATGAGATCCTCGGTGTCCCGCTCTGCCATTCTCCGAGAGGACGGCAATCAAAATGCTCATCCACATGATAATTGGAAGAGGTTTTAATGAAAGCAAGATGTTCCTGACCTTTGAATGCCACAGTCCTGTCCATACTTGAAGATAAAGCTCCACTAATGTGGTGAATTCTTGCATGGGAATGGCCTTCGAAGAAGCTAATAATAGCAAACCTCTAATATTGTCATCTCCACATTTTCCACCATAATGGTTTAGTTTATAGGGCGCTGTTGTGTATTCAATTAACTTTTAGGAAGACAGAGGGCTGAAATGTTCATTGATGCTTTCAATGAATACTTGATTATATGTGGTCATTTGCTCATTTGAAGACACATAAAGAAGGATTTTTCATCATTAAACAAATGCATTACTTTTTTTATTATCTTTTAATAGTAAGAATTAGGCCCCAAAATTTGGATATATCATTTATTTATATATATATATATATATATATATATATTAGGCATGTAACGGTTATAATGGGTTTACCGAACCGTTCCGGTACACCACGTTCGGTTCGGTCCACCTGCGTACCGTTTCGGTTATTTTTTCACTCATTAAACGTTCTTAACAGGGGAATATATGCACCGCGGAACAAAATTTCCTGGGCGCGTTTCAGCACGGACCTATTTTCGCGTGGCACGCGCAGCATTTAGCCGTTAGCATCTCGTGCGGTCTCCTGTTTTTGAACGTTATAACTTTCTTTTTAAAAGACGAGCGCACGCGCAGCTTGTGTGGACTTTGTTTCATGAAGACTCTGCAGCAGCTGATTGCGTGACGCAGCTCTCTGTGCAGCAGCAACACGTCACGTGAAAGCACTGGAAACTGTCATCTGAACGTGAACAGCAGCTGCATTAAAACTCCTTCATCCGAACGTGAATGAAGAGCTGTATTAACCCATTTAAGCCCAAATTTTTTTCAGAGTTGAAAGGCATATCATTTTATCAGTTGGGTCCTTCTGAATCATGTTATGAATTTATTTTCATCATTCTGTATTTTGATTTGAAGAAAATGTCATTTTTATGACTGGGAACAATTGTTGCCAGTAGTCACACAGCTTGTCACTAGGTCAACTGTCACCTGTTCATAATAGAGAACTAATAATAATATAGTAATAACAAAATAATAATGTAGTCAGAATAAATAATAACAAAAAGTTGGAGCCTCAGGTTCCTCCTGTATAAAATTCCAAACAACAAACAATTTGAACAGTTTTTTTTATTCTTAATTTATTCGTCTGTAGACTCGAATTTTGTAACTTTGTAATCAAAACTTCAACGAACAGTTTTTTCTTATAACCTCTAATAACACACATATATGTATATATTTCATCCCATACATTCCATCATCTTTTATGGATGTTCTACTCAGTGTGGTACTTCTTGAAGCACTCCAAATGTAGTGGCACATCACACTTTTCACATGCAAACGATGTGCGTCCGCCACAGTTTTTGCATCGCTTGTACCTGCTACCAGTGTTGCAGGGCCAGTGGTTGAAATGATCAAACCTGGTGGCATCAGTTATCGCCATCTTCTGCCCTGCCTACTTGGCTTTGTTCCATGGCGCAGGAGGAGGGTCTGGGCTACCAGCCTCTGGAAGGAGAGGAGATCTTTCTGCCCACTTTTCCAGGTTCTAAATGAATGAAAAAACAAGCATGATAGATGAATGAATATGCCATGTTTTTGTTCATTTATGATGCTATTGATGAATTATCAATATCCTCCTTTCTACAGTGTCATGCCCCATATGTAGAATGTTCTGTAAAAGCAATATCATGCACGATTGTGATATTGCTAAATAACATGCAGCCTTGTGTACCTGTAATAGCACCAGCTGTTCACCATGGCACTGTTCAGGGCCCAGCTGAAGCATGGCCACCACCACTTCTTGGACCGTATGTTGACTCTGTAGCGGCTGACAAACTGGTCATGCAGGTCCACTCCTCCCATGTGTGTGTTGTAATCCTGGATACACTTGGGCTGTCTGACCTTGTCCATGGTCCGTTTTTGTTTGTTCCATCTCTTTGCCTCAGTTTCGATGAACTCCCTTTCCATGTTTGACACCACAGTGACCATGCTGTTGTCATTCCACCTTACAATCAGCTTCTCTGCCTCAACCAGATATTCAGCATTTCCTCTGGGTGTCTTCTTGAAGGTCTGGGGTTCTGTGAAAGGAACCTTGTGGAGCTGAGCTTGTCGCATCGTGCCACAGCTGCCATAGCCTCTCAGGGTCATCTCATCCACCAGGGACAGGGTTGTGAAGAGGTTGTCATGGTAAAACTTGACTCCAGGTGGAACTTCAGCTTTCTCTGCCAGGCCAAGAACCACACTTGGTCCCTGACCAAGTCCAGTTTCCACCAGATCTGTGGCTTCCTACATATGGCTAGATCATCAACATCTTTTACCTCAGCGAAACACATGCTAATATTAGGCTAGCAAAAAATGATGTTAGCTAGCAAGAGAATGATGTATGGAAGCGAATAAAAATCTTAGACCTTGACTACATAATTTATTTTGCTAGGAAGAGTATCCTTAGAAGACTAAAATAAGACATTGCACATCATTTTACAATTTGAAATAAGAAAATTAGGTGCAATCCTGCAGACAGTGTTTTCCTGTAGTTAGCGACAAGCTATGTGCCCATTGGCAACTTTTGTTGCCACTTACAAAAAGACACCCATGAACAAAAAAATATTTATCCTAGGTACAATTTTTGTGGAGAGTGTTACTGTAGAGACTTGAAAGATTAAATAATTATAAAAATGTATGGGGGGAAAACCATAAGAAATGTTATGAAAATTACCCTTTTCCAAGACGATTTGCATATTCCATGTCTTCAGCCGGATGGCCCAGGAAACATGTGATATCGTGCAACAGGAAGCACTTGGAAACATGTTTTTAAATCAAAACCTTTGTCTAAGTTGTCCACTAGTTTATAGGTGGCAAATGTTGCATTAATACATTTGAGATTTTTTTACTGAGTGGAAAATGACAGTGATACACGTTGGCAACAATTGTTGCCAGTGGGGCCAAATGGGTTAAAACTTCATCTGAACGTGAACAGCAGCTGTATTAAAACTACTTCATCCGAACGTGACCGAAGAGCTGCATTAAAACTCCTTCATCAGGTAATCACAGCGGTCCACAAGCTGTAGCCTATGAGTTTTTAAATTTCTGAATCTGTCTGAACGTTGTTATATGCGCAGGTTTTAAAGTTGCTGAGCGTCACTATGAGACATTCATCATGTCAACACTTCAAAAAGTTCAGCTCTTTATGAAAAAACTAACTGATGTTGTCAACAAGCCCTGGACCAGATTAAAGCCCTGCCTGCCATGATGAAGAGTGAGAGATTCAATTGTTCAAGAGGTATTGTTTTATTATCTAAATAATCTTTTTTTTTTAAATCATAATCTTATTAACTTGTTTTTTTAAATCTCTTTTGTTTTTTATTTCCAGTCTGTGACAGAGGTAAATCCACCTGCAGCTAAGTGATGACTGAACTGAACTCTGAACTGTTCCCACAGTCCCACCTGTCCCACCAAGAAGAAGTTGTGAGTACACAACAGAGGACAAATACAGCCACACTGCTGCTACTGAACAAAAACTTGAACAAAAACTTGATTAGTTAGATTGTAAACAGTCTGTTGCTGCTTATTGTTCTGGTTCTGACTGTTATTGCATTTATTAAGATTTTTATTATTGTTAGTATAGTTTATTTATTGTAGAGTGCTGTTTATTTAAAATCAGAGTCAGAGAGTCTTTATTGTCATTTGCACCGCATGTGGTACATGTGATGAAAACGAGATTATGTACACGGGGTCCCAGTTACATCCAACAACAAATGCAAGAGAAAAACAGTAATAACATCTAGAATTAACTAAGAAAAACATCAACTAGTAATACACTAAGCCCTAATATAGTGGAAAAACATCATTATAAACAGCAGCACGAACATGAGTCTGTATGAGCAGATGGTCACAGATGAACACAGCAACAAGAAAAACAGATCAGCATCAGCATGATGTGATATTTTGCAGTGTTTATTTTTATTTTATTTTTATTTATTCATTCATGAGTCTAACAGCCTCAGGGTAGAAGCTGTTCCTCAGTCTAGTGGTTCTACATTTGATGCTCCTCAACCTCCGTCCTGAGGGGAGTGGGGCAAAGAGTGTGTGTGCTGGGTGAGTGAGGTCTTTCATGATGCAGGTGGCTCTTTTCCTGCATCTGGAGGTGTAAATGTCTGTGATGGTGGGGAGACTGACTCCAACAGACTTCTGTGCAGCCTTCACCACTCTCTGTAGAGCTTTCCTCTCTGCAACTGTGCAGCCTCCATGCCACACGTTGATGCTGGAGCACAGGATGCTCTCCACTGCACACCTGTAGAAGGAGGTGAGAACTGGGCTGCTCAGACCAGCTCGTCTCAGCCGTCTGAGGAAGTAGTCTCTGATGACCTTTCTTGATCAGGCTGGTGGTGTTGTTGGTCATCCAAATGGGTCACTTTTATTTATTACTACAATACAATACAAACATATTTTTTGCACATTTTCAAAATAAACATTTTGTAAGTCTTTAGTTTGTAAAATTTTTTTTTTAAATTTGTACCGAAAAAAACCGAAAATAAACCGAACCGAGCTCTCCTTGTAGTTGAACCGAACCGAAATGTGATTTTAGCGTACCGTTACACCCCTAATATATATATATATATATATATATATATATAT